>CALSBZ010046899.1:330806-347036 GCA_943591055.1 Gobionotothen gibberifrons | reverse complement strand
GGGGGGGAAGTGTCTCAGGGACACAACGACATGCTGACTGCAGTGGGACTCGAACTTGCTATCCTCTGATTCGAAGATCAGCGCACTAACCCACTGCGCCACACGCCTCCCTATAGTGTTGATAAAATGTAAATCGGCAAGTTTACGTCTTGTGTAATGCATTGTACGGTGGCCGACAGGTGCAAATACACTAAATTGAAAAAGAAATTAAAGCAGGAACCGGAGTGCTTGTTGACGTTCAGGGATTATAAAGTTGGCAAACTGACACTTAGAATTTATGTAAAATGTTTTATCCGCTTATTTGAATAGGATCACATGATTCCTTCCAATATTATTGCAGCTCTGCTGTAAGCTACCTAGCTAACGTAGTCATTTCCAATATACTGACCAAATACAATTACGAAAAAAGGCTAAATCTGCCAACAGTGAAAGTTTAGCAACTTCATAATCCCTGAACGCCACCAAGCACTACAGTACCAGCTTTGTGCGCCATTTCCTTTGTGTTTTGAGCTTCTTGCAGTGTTTCTATAATTTACAGAATTTTGTTCTTTCGTAAACGCTGCGCATGTTTCATCAAGTTGGTGAAGATGTTCCTTCATTTGCATTTTTGCTACATTTGTGTTTTTGTATATCAGCATTGTTTTTGAAACGGCAATAGAAGTGTTTTTGGTCTTTGGGCTGTTTTTTTTGCTAATTTCAGGAGCCGTATTCACAGACATTCTGAGAATACTCTGAAGGAAACCTAGCTAAGGAGTGATGTATGAAATGCTATGAAGCAACTCAGAGAAAGGACGACATCAACTTTAATGGTTTGAAGCTGCTAAATTAAAAAACAATCTAAACTTTTGGTATGAAGCTGTGCGAAGGACAGAGCCGACACTAGCAAGCAGAGTTTGTTTTTATAGTTTTGGATTTCATGTGAATAGATTGGTACCGTAATGATACCTTAAACTCCAGAAATACGTTAGCATTTTAACACTTCCAGTATGCTAATCTCAAAGTAACTTTATGGAGTTTCTGATTAGATGCCTGAATAAGGTATATGGTTAACACAGGCTTGAGAGATGTTCAACTTCTGTTCTACGACAAAATATGTCTGTAAATACCCCACTGATGAAAGTCTGAGGCTTCTGAAAAACAGCAGCTGCTAAAAAGCCGCTAAATGAGACAACAAATCACAACAAACATTAGCCGCATTTAGCTTAGCGGTGGTTACGTGAATTATTGTGAATGTAAGCATCATAAACATGCGTTTGCCACAGAACTTATTTTCAGCAGTATTCCAAAATCCAAAAGAAAAATCCCATTGTCTCAAGTACAATGGTAACTTCCGGGTCGGGCTTCGAAGACATGTCATCACTGAAAGACTTGTTATGGCAGCTAGCGAAGTTTGAAATAAAACAGTAAGGTAGGGAGAGACTCAAAATAGACTTGAGACACGGCAACATATGGGACAGAAAAAATAAATTTCGTTTCATGGGAACATAAAATGTTTTTTAGTATTTATAGCATGTGTCCTCCTAAAATGTCCCTGGAGGACACATGCCTGTCATCATTAGCTAAAAGTTTACTGAACCCGTTTTGGCATGGCTTAAATAAAAATGAGTCGCGATTTCCCAACTGAGGGAGAAAACTATCATAAAGATAAACTCAAAAACATTATTTAGTCAAAATATTGCAAATGTTTCTTATTATTTTCAGGACAAAATGTCCTTTTCTTTAACTTAGTTTCTCAAAAAATTAGAATCCTCCATCATTACGTTGACTTACTGTCTGAATTTTAGCACCTCATCAGAAAGGCTAGTATCGCATTATGTTTTACTTCAGTTAGTTATTTTGACTTAGAATCTCAGTAAATTTGGCTTTGGATCTAATAGTTATGAGCTAAGAATCTCATTAGTTTGACTTGGTGTTCATTTTGACTTGAGTCTCATTATTATGATTCAATAGCTTATTGTTGACTGACTTAGTATCTCATTATTATCACTTAGTTTCTCACAAAAACGACCAAGGATCTCATCATTATGACTTAGTACTTAATTATTATGATTTATAATCTCATTATTATGACAAAGTAGCTCATTAATTACATGTTACTTGTTAGACGCTTTTATCCAAAGCGACTTACACACTCAATACTGTGGACAATCCCCACAGGAGCAATTTGGGGTGAAGTGTCTTGCCCAAGGACACAACGACATGCTGACTGCAGTGGGGTTTGAACCTGTGACCCCCTGGCCTATGACTTAGTATCTCAATATTTCGCCTTCGTAATTCAAAATAACGACTAAGCATCAAATTAAATAGACTAAGTATCAAAAATGTTGGCGAAAATTGGCTTCCAGTACAGGACACAGTAACCTAACTGTGTTAGCCTGGCCCTGACATTAACTGGGTGGATGAATGATCTAAATATAAGTAGCATTTCATTTAAAATTGTCACAGAAATGTAGCAATTGTATTCTTATACTTACTTATGTTAATAATTAACGATGTCTTTCATAAAGAAATACCCACGTTAAATACTGTCCGCTGACATAACACACATTCTTTTGACCTCGGCAGCCAAGGACGGCTAACAGCCAAGATAATGAATGATAGCTAGCCATGTAGCTAACACAATACTTACTAGAGGGCCGATCTTCTCCTTGGCCGGGGCTCCGTAGACATTAGCCTTCTGTGTGATGGTGTGTCCTCGCAGGACGGGTGCTGCGCGCCTGGCGACGGTCCTCAGGAGCCCTGACATGTTTGTTTGCTGCGGTAAAGTGTTGCTGTGTTCTCGGCTGAAGAGGCAGATGAAGTGAAGAGGAAGTGGATCGATGCAGGGAGGTCGTTTCGATTTCTTCTGAGCCACATAGCGCCCCCTACTGACCCGGATGTTAGTGTACTGTACATGATGGATGTATGATGACGGATTAATCTGCAGTGGTGTACACTTTACACTGGGTGGGGGAACTACTCAGATCTTTACTTCAGTAATAAGAAAGTGTAGGAATACTCTGTTTCAACTGAGTAGAAGTCCTGTATTTAGAATGTAAGTCAAGTAAAAGTACAAAAGTATTAGGATCTAAATATACTTAAAGTATATAAAGTAAAAGTAGTCATTGTGCAGATTGGTCCTTTTCAGAATAATATATGATATGTTTTATAATTATTGATCATTAAAGTGTTATCAAAGCTGGTAAAGGTGTAAGGTTTGAAAACAAGAGCAGATCACCAATGCTAATTGATGGCCAGATCTTTATGAAATATATACTTGATACTGAATATTGTAGTGCCGAGAGAAGGGAGTCAGAGGCGGTGCATCGAAGGTGCAAAGTTGGCTTTATTAAAGGTAGGTACATTTGAGAAATCAGCTTGAGTGCACAAAAATTCCAAAGTACACAACTGTTGCGACCCGGCTCAAAAGGCCACAACAAAAAGGAGACACACCATATCAACGGTTACTAAAATGTGTTTATTTAACCAAACACTTCAAATTAACCAAATCAAAATAGAGTGCAACAATAAGTGAAGCATGAGGTGTGGACGTCAGTGGTATCAGTAGTGTAAATGCAGGGTGAGGGTTGCATGGACGTGTATGTGTGAGGGTGTTGAGGTGCACAAAGTAAAACAACTAAGGTGACAACAGCATATACTCATCAAAACCGGAGGCCTGTAGGGAAAAGCAGAGCGGGAACAGAGATGAGCAGAGAGGCTTTAAATAGGGCACCAGACCCAGGTGCCCTGAGTTACTGCAATCAGTGCAGCACAGACAGGATAGCCACACCCTCTCCACTGATGGACCCACAGGGGCATCACAGCCCCCCCCTTAAGACGGGGCCCCAAAGGGTTCCACGATCAACCAACATCCTCCTTAACTCCACTGCCTTTATGTCCCACTCCCCCTTGTCCTCTTTGCTCAGCATCCTCCACATCTCTCCGGCCTTCTTGGAGATCTCTGTGTTGGAGATGCCGGGGTTCTCAGACCTGATTCTCTCTCGGCTGACGTTGAGCCACCGCATGTAGGCGCTCATCGGCCTCTTGGGCGCACCAACCTCCTTCGGCCTCCTCTTCCTCTCTGTGCAGGGTTTCTTCTCTTTCTTCCCCCTCTTCTTCTTCGTCTTCTTCTCCAGGTAGGCATCGTGCTGTCCTTCGTCCGAGTCGCTGTACTCGTCGATCTTACCCTTTGAAGCAGGCAGGTCAGTAGACATCCTACGGCTCTGCGCACGCGTAACAGTAGGCCTACCAACTGGAAACACCCTTGGAAATTGTAAACCACTCTCATCCGGCACCACAGATGCCAACGGCCTGGAAACCACCACAGGCGGTGGCACACCAGCCCACACAGCACTACCAGCAAGATCGTTGCCCAAAATCATCTGTACCCCATCAATTGGCAACGCGGGACGCACGCCAATAGACACAACTCCCCGCACCAACTCACAATCCAGCATTATTGTATGCCGTGGCACAGGGATCAAGCCCATCTCCATGCCCCTCATCAGCACAAAATCCCCAGTTTCTGTCTCTGAGGAAAAAGGCAACACTGACTCAACGATAAATGAGTGTCTAGCCGCTGTGTCACGCAACACCTTAATCGGAACATATTTGTCACTGCCGACCACTGATACAACAGCTTCCGTTATGAATGGCTCAAAACCAGAACCCACATCTGAGTCGGCACAAACCAGCTTCTTATCAGGCATCATGCCCGATCCTACACCCTGCGGCTTTTTAATCAAAACAGCAGAACAACACATGGCTGGAGCATGTGCTGAGAAACGAGGATTCCCCTCAGGTTCCAGCAACGGACACTGACCCTTCCAATGACCCTCTCCTCTGCAATAATGACATTGGTCCATTTTGGCCCCCTCGGGTCGCCCCGTACCTGCAACTCTACGGGAGGAGCCTGGTGAAAACTTTGCACCACCACGGGCATAGCCATCATCCCTAGAACACCTCTCAGTAAAACTGCCCTTATGTGTCAACACAAAATCGTCCGCTAGTTCAGCAGCTCTGAGCGCGGTGGAAGGTTTCTGCTCATTTACATACGTGGCCACACGCTGAGGGATAACCTCTTTAAATTGTTCCAGTACAATGAGTTCACAAAGACCGGCAAAACTGGCCACCTTTATTGCTGCGCACCACCGCTGAAAATGAGAAGTCAAATCACGGATAAACTCCACATGTGTCTGTTTATCCCCCTTGACCCAACCTCGGAACCGTTGACGATATGCTTCAGGAACCAGTTCGTATGATCTTAACACTGCTGATTTCACTCTGGCATAGTCCAAATCATTTTCGCCACAAACAGCTGAATATGCCTCCTGTGCTCGTCCAGTAAGTACACACTGAAGCAACAGCACTTTGTCCGAATCTGACCAGTTTCTTGCCTCTGATATGCGTTCAAATCATAGACTGTATATATAAATGGACGTAGGGTCCGTGACGTCACCCATAGGATTCTGCAGAGTTGCCGAGAAGCCCTTAGTAGGCGGAGTCGGCCACTAACGGCTCGACAGCGACGTCAGAGTCTAACTCCCGCCTTCTCCCGCCTGCTCCAAATAAGGACAAAGAGGCGGAGCCGAGGCGGGACAGGGCGGGTCAAGCGTGACGTTCCAGAACTAGCTCAGGCTAAGAAGCTAAGCTAACAAGCTCTCAAGCATTAAGCTAATAACCCAGTTTGCGACTGCTCATATTCTGAAGGTAAGATACCTTGTAACTTTACAACATTTCTCCTTTTGATTTAAATGTTCTTGAACCTACACTATACAATTGTTTTTTAAGTGCTTCACCATTTTTCTAATATAAATGTAATTTGTAACTAAACTTTGTAAACTAGCAGAGATATGGCCAGTGTTGCGTGAATTAGCCTGGAATTAGCCTATGGAATTAGCCATAGACTGTGGACTATACAGTATAAGGAATTAGCGTATTGTGAATTAAACAAAGCTTTCCCCTATGATTTAACTGTTCTTGATATTACACTATACAAGTTTAAAAACGCTTCTCCATGATTCAAATATAAACAGTGTAATATGCATGGGATAACAATTGCAAAATGTGCATATTTCTACTTTTTGACCATCAATTGTATATACATTTAATCCAACGTTACTGTTTCAACAGCGCTGTGAGAGTATAAATTAAATATGACTGTAGAAAAAGAAAGGCGCTTTTATATTGATTAAACCATTTTTATTTCTTTCAGCATTAAGAATGGCAACCTCCTCCACACCATGCTCCACACCGTCCACACCCTGTAAGTTGATGGTCCTGGCTTACTTTACATGACTTCAGATGGTTGACATTACACACAAACATAATATACGTATATGTATATATATATCTATATACATATACATCTATATACATTATGTGCATAATTGGAGATAAACAGCACACAGTATATACATATATATATATATATATATATATATATATATATATATATATATATATACACATTATATGTTGTATGTTATTGTCAAAGGAACAAAATGAGCAACCCTTTATACTTAATTTGATATTCCTCATTATCTGAAGCATTTGTTACTCTCATTTATTTTCCTCCCATAGTGACTGTATGGATAATTGGAGACAGCTATGTCCGGCGTGGAGCCCAGAGAGCTACAGAGACCATCGGCAGCAACCTTGGCCTCGACCTGCGCGTCTGCTGGTTCGGATGGGGTGGACTGCGCTGGAGAGGTCTCCTCCCCTTCTTCTCCAACTCCCTGCGAGGAAGAGCAGCCCCGGATGTCCTCCTCATCCACTGTGGTGGCAATGACTTGGGGGATGTGCCCAGTGTTGAGTTGCTAAACCTGATGAAGGAGGACCTGCACCAGCTTCACCATCGGCACCCTGGCATGAAGATCATGATCTCACAGATCAACCAGAGGTGCCGGTGGAGGGCTGGTGTAAAGCCGGTCAAGATTGACAAGGCCCGGAAATTTGTTAACAGTGTTATGGCTACTTTTGTTCATAGCCTAAATGGTGCCATTGTTGACCACTCCGACATTAGACATGACAGTCCTGGGCTTTTTTTGCAAGATAGAGTTCATTTCACCCCTAGGGGAAATGATATTTTTTTAAAGTCACTCGCCAATTGCCTGAAAGACCATCTCCAAAGACTGTGAACTGCTAAAATGTCAGTATCACTGTTTTTGGATTTGGCCTTTAGAGTATGTATTCTAAGGCCCTTGCTAAACCCAGACTGTCATGGCTAATGTTGAGTTAGATATTACATCTGTAGCCATAACACTGTTAACATGGCTGCTCTTCTTCTAACCCACATCCCACCCCCCCTCTTCCCCCGATGGACTCTGTAGCTCTCCAGGCCCATGCTGGGCATGGCTGTCTGTCAAACGTTTATTGTATTTGTTATGTTTTATTTTATTTGTTCGTATACTTATATTTTATGTAAATATTGTAAATAAATTATTCATATTTTCACTTTTGTCTACTGCTTACTGAAAATGTTAGCTATCACATCCAAATCTGACTATCAAATGAAGGTATAAGCTAACCATACAATACAGAAAACATTACACATTAAGGCTCAAATCTTTTCTCAAGCCGTAGCAGTCTGAAAAGAGTCCCAAGTTTAAAAACACAAAATCTTGACAATGAATACTACGCTGTCATTTATCGGTGACAATGCAAACAACAAGAAGGTCTCCCCTAATCCCATGTATTTGGCATCAAATATGTCATAAGCATACCATAGAATGTAATTATGAAGTGTAATACCCACAATCCCTACAGGGTCGTAACATCACAGAAGATAATACCTTTTAGAGAGTTTTGAAATTGTTCAGTATGCAGATATTTGTTTTACAATAGAAACATTTTTCTCAAATGTTCCCACATGTTGTGAGCATCAACTTTAAATCTTGTCAACAAATAAAAAACATCTTAATTTCCTTTACGACAACATTTTGTTTACAACACCACTACATTAACAATAAGCATAGTAAAATGATAAATGTCAACATTTAAGATTGTGCTTTTACTCTTTATTTAATCAGATCTATTTCACATTGAAAATGTGATAAATACACAAGCCACATTGAAAGTTACTTCTTGCATTTTATGAAAAGTAAAGGTTTCGAATCATTTTATGACTTAAGTACACTAGAAAATAAATTAAAGATGTGCAACAACTGTATCAGTAATTCAAATGATATAATTTATGTACAGGGTTGGGAGGGCTACTTGCCAAAAATGCAACCAGTAACTTAATGTGAGTATCAAGATATAAAAGTAATGTAACCTGATAACTTTATTTTTCTTTTGGATTACCTCAATATCAAATCCAATGCAAATAAACACAGGAGAGAAGAAATATGAATATGTTTTTCTTTACTTAAATGTATAATATAATACCATAAAGCAGATTCAGGCAGGTGTATAGATTCACAATTAAAGTATTAGCCTACAGAACAGTACCGCTTCCAGAGAAGAGATACAATTTGATAATTTTACAACAAACAGCTCTTTTTAGGTTTTGAATAAGATTGTAATCCTGAGTTTCCCTATTATTAAACTAATCCGATTACATCTTTTCCTATGTAACTACTGTAAGGATTACACTTTCCTTTTTTTCTATACGATCTTGATTCGTGTTAGATGTAATCCATTACTACCTAAATCAATAAAAGTCATAACTTTTGGAAAATGGTCTCAAGTTATAAGTTATGCCTTCAATCTCTTTCACGTGGAGAAGACATCACATTGGCCAAGGCGTTGCAACTTCCCTGAAGCGTCCTACATGAAAGAAAGATCACATGTTAAAAATGTGTGCACAAACTATTCAGTATGACCCGTCTTAGTTTAAAGCCCACTCACCACGACAAGGTGCAGGTCAGGAATGGGAACATATAAGACGGGACAAAAATGCAAAATAAACTGAAAAGCATGCACAGGACATGGACAAACAAAAAATAAGACAAACACACACAACAAAGTCTGCACACAACGCTAAAAACTAGTGCAGAAGGGTCAAGAAGAAAAAACAGATTAAGGCAGTTGTCAAAGTCTTGAAAGATAGAGCTGAGATAAATGTTCGATAAAAATGTAATAGGAACGTGAATTTGATGAACAATCAAAAAGAGGTAAACAATGAACAAAAGAACAGATACATTCCAAAAGTATGTTTTTACAGTTATAAACGACCTATATCAGAAAATATATAATATCACATGCCAAAACAGCAATAGAAGAAAGAAATATGTTTTTTATAAAGTTTTACATTTTATAGATATTTGTTTTTTTTTAAATTTGCATTGAACTGGTCCTTAACTTGGACAAACACATCAAGAAACCATAGCATACAAATGAATATTTGAATAAGCATATGTTTAACAAATCAATATTAGATTAGGCCCCGTTCAAGCAGACTCTAAGACATATTGAACAGTTTCCCATATGCATACTCGTTTGGCAATGAACAGTTGTTTAACTTTGACACACAACTTATGAAACTATCTACAAAAACATGAATATGGAGGAGGTTGCAAATGTGGTTTATGGACGATCAATATAAACTTAGGCCCCGTTCATGTAGACTCTAAGATATACTGAACAGTTGAGGTAGGCATATGTTAAGGCTCTTTAGTATGATACATTCCAATGGTTTTGTCTTTGAGTAGCATCCCGGCTTGGATTTTTGAGAGTATTTTACAGTTGGGCCCCGTTCATGCAGACTCCAACTGATTGTCACAATAAACACTGCAAACAAACCAATAATTTAATATATATTATATAGATGTATAAATATATTTACAGATATTTACAAATATGTACACACAAGTATAGACACACACAGATAATAAACAGTTGGGCCCCGTTCATGCAGACTCCAACTAATAATCAGGTTCACACAGTACCCACACTGCAGTGCCACAAATAGGTTGAAAATACCCAGAATATTTAACAGCAGACATTGAAAGTTACTCAGGCCCCTTTCATGTGGGCTCCAAGCAACATATACAATGTTTTACAAAGAGAGTAAGGCTTGCCACTAGCCATGTTCCTTGTTCTAGGTCCGTAAATTACAAAAAAGGTATTAATTGGCCATGACACGTAAAACACAAATAGATAGATATATACATATATTTACAAATATGCAAACACAATTTTTGACAAACACAGATAATAAACGTACACCTGCAAAACACAGAAATGGCAAAAAACCATTTTTTTTTGTCTCCGTAAAAATTGATTAATTTGGTCAGTTTTCTACGGACTACTTTGCCTTCTTTAATCTTATCCGTCTGCCGCCTTGCTATATGATTTAATCTGACTTTGCAGTACAAGGCAGAAGCCATCTTTACCAGAACATGGACATGGTTAGCTTCAACACACATGTCAAACATGTGGTTGTGCAGCTGTGGGAAGAGATTTTTCTCAGAACACTCAGAAAGCACCTGGTGGACAATTGCCGCTGTTGTTCCTCTTCCCTGTGGAGCCTTTCCCTCATTGGCATTGAGAAGCCGCTGAAAACATCTTTCGGTAACTTGACACACTGAAGTGATGCCTGGTGATGGTTTCTGTAGGCCACCTCTGTTCTTCAAAGTTACAAATGGATGCACAGAGTCAGCTGATGTCAGTGCATGTGAGCAAGGCATGCAGGTGACCTTCTGTTCAATCTTTTTGACAATGAAGCCTGCGATGTATGAGATCGCTGCTTCTTTGTACTCAGATAGATGGTTAACATCAGGAAGGTTAGCAATGGTGTCATCCTCAGTCACAATCTCTTCCACCGGCTCAATACCCAACCTGCGTGCCATGTTGATATTTGCCGGTGTTGAGTCAAGGATGGTTGTGTTGTCACGAAGAAGACAGTTGCCTGTGCCTTTTTTCACCTGGTGCCTTACAAGGAGACGCTTGTATGCCCCTCGGAACTGCCTGACATTGGGGTTGTTGTTGTAACCTCCACGCGCTCTGATTGCAGAGAAAAACAGCTCCAAATGGTCCTGACTTAGCTTGTAGGTCAGAAGGTATCGACAGGGGGCAGCTGGCTGCTCTACCAGGTCTTCGTAGATGCCAATAACACTTCTCCCACAAGCAATGAAACCACAGATTGGTGTTTTCTTCTGTGTGGCATGTAAAGGAACAAGTTTGTTGTCCTTTCCTTTCATTTTAAGCCCACGGAGAAGGGACTCAGCTTCTAATAGAACACCTATGGCACGGTGTTTAGTTGTTGGCTTGATGGGTGCTTTGTGTCCTCTTCCGAGTGGGTTTCGGCTGTTAAGGACGTCAAAGGCTGCATCAATTGTGCGCAGGAACTGGACTGTGGCTGCACTTCCAGTAAACTGAGGATACTTAAGCTCCTTTTCTGAATATTCAAGGGCATCTGCCACACTGCTGCTAAATATTTGGGCTGCAAGATTGACCTTCATTTTCTGATTCCTCCACTGGATGTGGGCCATTTTTAGTTTGTTGCCAAGACGCAAGCCCTCCTTCTCCTGCAGCTTGTGGAGCTCCTCAATGTACTTCCACATTATCTGCTGGCCATCTTCTCTTACCAGAACCCCAACTGTTGAGAAGACATTTCTAAGAAGCTTGAGCATATGACATGGATCCAGGATCACATAGATCTTTTGTGTGTGATCCTCAGGATGGACAAAAAATGATCTCATGTAAAAAATGTCCAATTTGGCACCAAGCTCCCTGATCATGGCAAAGTTTTGGGAGGGTCCATCGCATGTCAAAGAGATAACCCTTACTCCAATTGCATGAAGCCTAACAAGGGTCTCTCGGATGAGGTTTGCTCTCTCGATTCCAGTCATGCTGTTTATGAGGAAGTAAGCAATGGGGATCTTCCAAGACTCGTTGATTGCAACAACCATAAGGACCAATGCTTGGGTTGCAATCACATTTTCAATTTCTCCAGAGCCAATGTCAACATACCCATGAATTTGGTCCCCCCCAAACTCAGTTTGCTTATGGATGTACATTTCATCCATCATTAATGAGCAAACTGTGTCTTTCCCGGCTTCTTTCCTTTCAGCAACATGACTTTTTAAAGCTGTGAATGCAGCAACAGTAAATCCAGGATCTGCCGAGATGCTACTGTACCATTTTCGAATGGTCTGAGGATGAGGCAAAGACAAGTGAAACTTCTCTCTGACATAATCATAGGCCTTTGGAGAGTAGAAGTGCAATGTGGTGGCAAATTGCTTCATGTTTTCAGAAAACACTGACTTCTTCTTTTTTTGTATTCTCTCAAAGACATCTCGGGGAACCTCATCAAGACCATCAAGAAGAGAGGCACAGTCAGTTGAAATAAGGAGTTTCTTCTGAAGTACTTTTACAACACCTGCTAAGGAAGAAACTCGTGCCTTCAGTCTCCTTGTCTGCTGGGCCTTCAACCTCAGTTTTTTGCGAGCTACACATAGCTTAACCTCAACTTGGGAATGTTTCCTTTTCAGTGTTTTTGGAGACTCAGAAATAATGTAGCAGTGATCACTCAGTGAGCCGCTAGCCAGCTGTGTTGTAATGGTGTAAGAGTGAACAGAGGCGGAGTCTGCCTGTTTTCCAATTTGTTTTGTTTGTTGGCTGCTGCTACCCAAACCAACATCCTCACAAGCATTGACTGTTGGAATGTCATTATGCTCAACATTTTGAACAACAAAGGCTTCTTCAGGTGTGTCTTGTATCATAATGATATTGCTCTGATCAGCAGCAAGACTGTTTTCACCACTACCATTGTCTACATCTGCAACCTCCTCATTGCTATTAACAGTCGAACTAGGAGTGTCACTTGTTACTCACCCTGCTTTTCCTTCTAGGCTGTTGTTCTTTGCCATTGGTGAAATAGAAAATGGTGGGCACTGCAGTGTTTTTCAGGCATCTCCTTCCCTAATAAAAATAATAAACAAAAACACATAAAATAACTTTTTGAGGTCTGTAGATATTCAACTTTCTTTTGAATAATGTTGTTTTAAATGTAAGAGTGCATTATAAAAGACAATAGAGGGCCAACATGTTAACTATGCAGTTAATCCATTCAACAATTATGTGTTTCAAGATTCAGATTCAAAGGATTTATGTCATATGCACATAGGCTAAAGTGTAGGAATGGCAATGAAAATCATCTGTCCCGAGCTCCTCCAACAATGCAACATAGTTATATAAGACATAAAACAATAAAAGAAATTCAAAATTAAATGAAGAATAATAAATTAGTGCAGGCAGAAATCTATATACACGTAAATATAAGACATATGCAAGAACAAAATGTAAAGATAAATATTGCATAGTAAGATGAAATGAAATCCTTTTTGTTTACAGTGATAGCTGTTAAGATAAATAAGTTATAAGATGACAACAGATGAATGAATGTTGCTATTAAAATAATGTAAAAAAAGGTAATATAATTCAGCTGTTTTTAACATAGAGTACAGTATGTGGGCGGAAATGGCAATTCTCTATCTATGATAAAGAGTCTTTGCATAAATAGAAGAGAAATGTGATGGTTTGCAAAAAAATTCGATTTCTATGTTTCTATACTGGCAAAATCTTAATTTGGCCTTTAATCAAAAGAACATTACTCATCACCAATGTGCAAGCTGTGCCATAACAATTATTTAGCATTGTATGATGTATAAAATGTATTTAATAAGTAAGAACAATTTACACCCACAAATGGAACGATAAAAGTTTTTTTTTTTTTTTAAAGGATCTGTACCAATAAGTCAGTGCTGAAGTGATGACTCTCAAAGTGTTCACTGCACAGGCGAGAAGAAACTTTGGGGGTCCATTTATTCCTACGGATGTTCAGCACCCACTGGTCCAGCCTGTCTGGATCACCTAAAGGAAACCTTTATACAAAAATACATGACAAATTATATGTTAGGTGTGTAGGGTTACAGACTGCTTAACAAGCAAAACATAGAACTTAAATGAGTGATGCAATGCTGAAATGTAAAAATGTGACAGTCAAAAAGCATAGGTGTTTTAACCCTCCTATTGTCTTTGTTTTTCCCCCCTTACTTTGGTCTTCACGGTCAAATTTGACCGGTCCTGTTTTAACTAAAAAACAAAAAACATTAATCATTTAATTTAACACTCTTGCAAACTGTGGGGGGATGGGCACATAAGAGCGGGAAATGTATCAAATTGTTCTGTGTGTGTGTGTGGCAGGTGTGATTCACATGGGGGGATGGGCACACAATGGGGGGGGAAACCTTTATATATACAGTCTATGGGGAAAAACATCTTTTGTGTGTGTGTGTGTGTGTGTGTGTGTGTGTGTGTGTGTGTGTTTTATCCTTTATATATACAGTCTATGGTTTTATCTGATCCGGATGGTTACTAATTCCTTTTCTTTATGGTGGTCATTTTTGACCGGGAACACCATGGGTGTTAAAGTTGACTAAATCATCCACAATTCTGTGAAAGCGGTGATCAGTATATGTTCAAATGTCTACTGTGAAGGATATCATAAAGCCTTAATGCAATCGAATGTAAAACAAAAAAGTTATGATTGACGAAAGTAGTAAATCGGTCAGATTTGACCTTTTACAAATATTTCTATATAGTCTGTGTTGGTAAATGTAATCTAGGTTGCACATTTCCTGCTGAAATACATGCATGGGCCTATCAAGTTACTGCGTGGCACTTTGGTTTTGATAAAACAGTGTAGTTCCACTATATAAACGTTACATTCATAATCTTAATGCTTGTCATTCACCCGTTAATAAAATAAGTACCGATCAGGTACCGATACATAGCAGAACAATTGTGGCGATGTTCAGCTTAATAAGCCTTGTTCAACATCATTTATTTAGCTAATACTATAGCGGGCTGCAGGCGAACCAAGTCCGCGTTTCGCTGCATTCCTTGATCTCCAGTTATAACGCCGGGCTCCGCCGCTGGCCGAAGCTAACGGAGCCGCAGGGGGCTAGCTACGGCGTCCCGACGGCTCCGGTTAGCTTCGGCGGCGGACTCCGGTGGCCACCACTGGGATAATTGGGTCCCCTTTTAACATTTGCTCCCGTTTAGCCATATACTATAAAAGTCTTACCCAAGGCTGAATCATGAACTAAACTGTATAAAGGGTTACGTCCTTAGCTGGCTAATAAGCTACATAACAAGCTAAGCTAACAAGCACACACACACCTGCTAACGGGGTTAACATGTATAATATTATCATTTTACTCACCGAAAAAAGCTGAGAGTAGACTTCTTGGAAGTTCTGTTAGTACATTCAAGCGCACAGCACGACATTTTAATTGTCTGGTATTTGTAACAATATTCCCACAATCACCACGAACACGGCTAAAGCTAAAGGGTCAAGTACAGTAACTACGACTAACTAACTAACGTTGTAGCCTCTATGGTTGTAGCCTTGCAGAGTGGACAAGTTGCTGTTAGCTGACAGTGAGGCACGTGCCTGTCCATCAACGTGACCACGCCCTAATTTATGCAAAAACTTTAAGACCTAATATAAATAAAAGGGTCGAGTTAGAAAACAATTCACTCACAGATTCATAATCATGAAGGTGGAATCTAACTATTTTGATAATAATATTTATTGCATCCATGGGTAGAAACATGTTTTTTTCTGCTCTAAAATTGGGCCTTTTAACATGGGGCTCTATGGAAATTGCTCCTTTCTGCAGTCCCTAGCGGCCAATATGTGAACTGCAGTGTGTGGCACTTCCGCATTGGCGTCCCGGCTCTTCCCCAGAGTTTGCCGCTTGGTTCAAATAGAGTAAAAAATATGTCAGGGTCACGCTCATTAAACTTCGGCACTAACCGCAAGTAAGAAATAATATCGCCATTACCTGATGCCGACCTATCAGAACCATCCTCCACCGGAGCAAGCTTGCCCTCTCCAATCAGCCGTAATCTAGCATATTCCAACTCACATTTCATCTTTTCCACCTCCAGCACCTTCTCACATTTCATTTTTTCCACCTCCAGCATCTTCTCCATCTCTAAACGCTTCTCCTGCTCCATCCTCAACTCCAACTGCAACCTCTCCCGATTAAACTGCATGGCCAAAAGCTCCTTTTGCTGCTCGAACGTCAAGCCAGCTGTCTGAACCACTACCGGCACGCCCCCTGCCGCACCAGACTCACTCTTCTGCAACACTCCCCGCTCGAACAAAGATGACAGCTTTAATCTCATCTTTCCGTTTGCTTCCTACCACAGCAATGTTATAATGTTCTGCTATTTTGACCAACTGCGCCTTCTGGCAATCATCTAAGAAAGACACTGAGCGCGCATCCACAAACG
>CALSBZ010046899.1:303103-318471 GCA_943591055.1 Gobionotothen gibberifrons | reverse complement strand
CTTCCTGTCTGTCTTCTTCTGCTGTTCCCTTTAGTGTTTACTTCCTGGCTGTCTTCTTCTGCTGTTCCCTTTAGTGTTTACTTCGTGTCTGTCTTCCTCTGCTGTTCCTTTTAATGTTTACTTCCTGTCTGTCTTCTTCTTTCTCTGTGTCTTTTAACTCATTCCTCCTGTTGTTCTGTTTCTTTGTTCTTGTTCTCTTTTTCTTTTCTTTACTGGGGACAGTTTAGACAAGTTTTGTGCTCTCCAAAAATATAAAAGTGATTATTCAAAAGGTTTTTTATGGTGTTTTCTGAAGGAGGAATTCTAATGTCCTAAGCAATGGTCTTTTTCATTTAGCAGCTAAAAAAATAAGAACAAATGTTATGTTGAGATTTACTTCAAAAGTAAATGCTTTCTGGGCAGTATTAAGATCATGAATTAATGGTCTGAAATTGTAAATGTGTTCAGCTGATTCCTGCTTCTCATATGTGAGAACCTTGTGGATTAATAAAAGTCTGTATTCCTTTTATTTTTCTTTATTTCTCTTTCTTTTTGTATTAATTATAATAAATGTAATATCTCTGTGTCTTGGACTTTTGATTGGACAAAACAACCCACTTCAAAATGTCGCCTTTAGCTCTGGACAATTGTGATGGATATTTGAGATTTCAAACTGTTTTGTACCAAGTGTGGTTAATGCAAAACAATCTGCAGATGTATCAATCAGGAATATAATTGTTTTTCATTAAATCGGTTATAAACCAAAGGCTTTGTTTTAGTGAGATAATAAACATGATGTCAAAGTCCTAGCATGTCCTTTAACTACACATCAGTTAATTACCTGGTGTACCTCCTTAAATAGACACTACCTTTAACTGCCTTTAAACCCATTGAAACACGACCATTAAAGTGTGATTAAAGTTGCTTTAACCAATAAACCTTAATAAACATGGTTAATTATAATTACATGACAGGCCCACTATCAATAACGGTCTGTTAATGAACTTTTTCTGTGTTTACATCCCTAGATCTATGCAGCTCTCAACATCTTCTTTGGTATGGCGAGTATTGGCCTGCTGACGGTGGTGGCCATCGACCGATACCTCACCATCTGCAGACCTGATATAGGTATTCAATCACTGCAGTTGGGGGATTTCAACTTATTTATATTCCTACTGATATGCTTGTTTGGGCGACCATGAATCAGGAGGTCAAGCCGTAGTCCTTATGTCGAAATGTTTTGGGTGAGATACTGAACCACAACATTCACCTGGATGAATGTCTGTCAATGAGAATCAGTTTGGCAAATTCTATGGGATCACTATAAATGTGTGTGTGGATGAATGTTGTCCTGCAGTGTAAAGGTGTTTTGAGTGGTGGGCAGACTATAAGGCGCTATACATAGTTAACCAGCTCTTGTCCATGCACGTGTTTAGAACTAGACTGACTACAGTATCCATTCAGTAGCGTTAAACCAAGCCCCCAGGATGTGCGGCAGGCGTTTAAGCACATTTTCATAGTGGCCAAACGGTAATATTAAAACTTCCGTATCAGTCATGTGATGCCATTGAGCCCAAAAATATTTGTTCCCATTGACTTACATTGGGAAAGAGACATCTGTGAATCAGCATACTTAAAGCATTTTGTACACTGTCTGAACATTTGAAAAACCCTAATTAAAATGATTAGATCTTAAATAAAATGTGCTAATAACTGACTACAGAGTTATTTCCCACTCCATTCATCTGATGACCGCTATTTCATGTCCAAATAGACACGAAATAGGCGGGAGGCGGGGTAGGGGTAGGATCCGGGTACTTTTGGCTTCATGCACCACTGAGCAGCGAATGAACTGGGTCCCTGCCTCCAACGCTGTATCCCGTTCTCTTTACACATCCATGTGTTTATCAGGCAAACCTAACTAAAATAATCCAATAGTTTGGCAGTAATGTCAAATTGGAATCTATGTCTGTCTGTCATTCTGTCCTTAGATTCTCTGGATTACCGTTCCTTCAAAAAACATCCCACCCAGCAATGTATTGCGTAGGACATTTCATTAGTATTGTGTTAGGTCACACTATGTAGTGTATTGAGATGGGATCATTATTAAGTGTTAGACTGTTAAACTTGTACAGCTTTCTCTCCCTCAATGTTTGTCTGGGCTTATGAATCAAAATGATGTTATTACATTGCATTTAGCACATGCTTTCATCCAAAGCAACTTTCAACAAGTGCAATCAACCATGATGATACAAACTCGAAGAATCATGCAAATACATTAGCTTTCAATAAACCAAACCTTGTTTGTGGTTCAACCATGTCCTGAATGTAGGAGGGGCCTGTTCCATTCACAGTGCAGTGGACCAGTACCTTGAAGTGTCTTGAAGCGGTTTAGGGCAGCTGCTGGTATCCAGTGAAGGGAGAGAATAAGCTGTGTAGTGTGGGAGAACTTAGGGAGGGTGAAGACCAGTTGGGCTGCTGGGTTCTGTATGAGCAGGGCTAAGGGAGGCAACTCATGGTGGGAGTGATGCTCAAGACCAGAAGGAGCACAACGTTGTTTGGATCCGCTGTTATCAAGCAGGCTACAAGCAGCAATACCTCTCACACACATATATCATTTTGTAACAAATTCCACATACTCAGTTGGCAGTATCTTAGAGTTATTCAACAGCTCTTTAAAGGTCCCATGTCATGGCCATTTCCACTGATCATAATTCCATTGTTGAGGTCTACTAGAATAGATTTATATTGTGCAATTTTCCAAACTCACATTGGTTTCTCATACAGCATCTCTGTAAACTACGTGTATTCACTGAATTTCACTCTCTGCCTTTAACGACTCGTTGTAGCTCCAGCCCCCACCCTCCCTGTGAGCACAGTGTGCACTGATTGGTCGGCACGTTGTGAATCGCGCTGAGCTCCGTGGAGGTGTGGTTTCCTTGTTTAGCGACAGCGAAACACAGCCAAACTCATCCTGAGCACACACAAAGTCACAGCCGAAGTATGTGGCTTGATATTGAGAAAGAAAAAGGTTTATAGGTTGATAAACGCTGTGAGAATGGGTCTGCAGAGAGAATTTCGCCGCAATCCCAACTGTCTGTTATCAGCCTACAGCCAGGGAGGAGAAATCAGCAGAGCTGCCTGCACTGAGTGTGTGTGTGAGGAAGTCCGTGGATTGGTCAATTTGGACCAATCAGCGGGGGCTTAACGTAACGGCTCCGCAGACGTAATGTAACGGCTCCACGGATTGGTCCATTTGGTTCCGGGTAACGCATGACCTTATCGCGTCATAGCTCTGGGCGCGGCTACTGGCCATTCCTACGTTACAGTACCCAGGAAGTAAACAATGGACAATGACGTATCTCCAACGAGGCGTTTTGGGGAGTTTCTGTGTTAGCGTTTTACTCGCTACAGGGTGTACTTTGAGGGTTTTGACTCTGCACACCGTTTACATGCAGAAAAACCTTCATAACACACAAGGGGACGGGTAATAACCGGAAAAGCATGACATGGGACCTCTAATAAATCCTGGAGTTGATATCAATGTCCTTTCTCTCTCCAGGGCAGAAAATGACGATGCAATCGTACAACCTAATTATTCTGGCAGCGTGGCTCAATGCTGTGTTCTGGTCCTCCATGCCGGTGGTGGGGTGGGCTTCTTATGCCCCTGACCCCACCGGAGCCACATGTACCATCAACTGGAGGAACAATGATGCGTGAGTTTCACTACACTGCACAATGTATTGAGTACTTTACCCATGACATTCTTCTTTTAATACTACCAGGAGAATTACTCACCAACAATGACGACACAAATACTCCTGCTGCTACTGTGGGCTAGGGTTAGGGTTTAACGTTAGGGTTATGAAATGATTGCATCTCACCCATACAAATGGTGGCTCCTTAGCAAATCTGATGACCAAAAGGCAGTACATTAATACACACAAAATAAACATATAACTAAACTTTTTAACAGAAAAACTATATTTCATAATAAATCTGTTAAAACGGTTCCATCCAGACAAGGTTTACTTCTAAATATACATTTAACGGTTAGGCTGCTGACATGTAAAGAATGTCTAAGCTTAAGCCCTTTGAATGATCATCTGATTAGGGGCCTCAGTCACACAACACCATGAACAGGCATACACTCTTCTGTTATAACAGGCACATATTTGTTTCAGAATTACTCTAATAGTATAGTGTGTGATGTCTGTTTATTGCAGTAAAGTGAATTTTGTATTGTTTAATATATTGTTTTTATTTTTACTTTCTAAATCTTCAAACTTGGCAATAGTCTATGTCACTGTAGCCAATGCAACAAGGCAAATAGTTGTTTAGAATAAAGTAAACAAATGTATATGTATAATATGGAATTTGGGGAAGGTTGACCCAAATGAGGCAAACACTGTTAATAAAAGATACAAGTGAGTATCTTGACTTGCCTGGTTTAATCCAGGCAAGTCAAAACAAAACAGACCAGGATGGAATGGAGCATAACAGAAAGAAAAATGAGGGAATAAAGTGTAGGTGTACAGGAGGTCAGGTGGATGCAAGGCTATGATAGGCAACCAGCGTTGAAATAAGTACTCTTACTTAAAGTGGACCTATTATGCTATATTGGAAAAAAATATTGTAGGGCCATACCTATACAAAACATATCTGTGGTGGCGTTTTAATCCTAGTCTACATTTAATAGCCACCTCTGTCTGGGTTGTGGGTTTTGACGCGCCTCTCTTTGTTTCCAAACAATTCAGCAGAGATCGTTGTTGAATTAGATGAGCTTTATTCAATGGTCCAGAGTCAGACGACATACAAACAGGAGGACACATTTCTTCGCTTCATGGTAAAATAAAGTTATCAGTCTCAAAAAGAACATAAAGAACACGGTCAAAAGACTTTTCCGCTTCCACGTCTCATCACCATCAGCTGTGTCTTATCAACCTACCATATATAGGCATATACCCATGCACGTGATACTGACGCACATATCATAACAAATAAGTGAGCCTTAAATTAATACATTTTAAACCATAGTGTGACTCACAAAAATACCTGATAATCAAGAGTTTAATCTAATTTATATTATTATTAAGCCTAACAGTCAGACAATAATAACAAAAGGAAAATGGCTCTAACAATATCTGTGAAGTTTTTTGCTTCAAATACCAAACAGATCACCCATTGTAGCCATGCCTCATACAACTCATACCCCTCTTTTGCAGCCCTGTTAGAGAAACATGGATTGTGTGTCCTTAGCTTTAAAAAAAGAGGAGGCGGAGCTAATGCCTGATCAGAATTCTACTGGAGATAAAGTTAAATTCCGCTGTGATAAGACGCCATCCTGTTCTAAACCACATCAAGGATTATTTCTGAAACAGTATGGAGCTCAAATGCTTTTTCTCTTGCGGGTTTATCACAAGGTGAGTTCCTTTTTTTATTTCCTGCTTTTTAAACACATTTGCTCTCCAGTACAGGTTAGCTCTGAGTGTTAGCGAGGCTTGCTAATGTAAACAAAGACGAGATTACGTTCAAAACACGTCAGGCATTGTTTCTGATAGCAACTTTCTGTGCGTCCGCTGCCGATTTGACGTCAGTTCAGATTGAATCTGTATCCGCTCGTTGTACACCCGTTTTTAAAAGATTTGGGTATGGAGGAAAAGAGAAAGGGTTTTATTTTCTGACGTTGCGTGAGTTCCCCGACACACCGGGGACACATATTTATGTATAAAAGACATCAAAAAGTGCATTTTGCATGATAGGTCCCTTTTAAGTAAAGGTATTAATATCATTGTCTAAAGATACTCTATTACAAGTCAAAGTCAGTCAGATGATAAAACTAACTTAGCTTTTCCTCCACAGCTCCTTCATCTCTTACACCATGGCTGTGATTGCTGTGAACTTCATACTGCCTCTGTCCATCATGTTGTACTGCTACTACAACGTGTCCATCACTATGAAGAGATACAAAGCCAGCAACGGACTGGACAGCATCAACATGGACTGGACCGATCAGATGGACGTCACCAAGGTGAACACTGCGCCCCACTGAGCCATCTGACTCACTCTTCTTTCTCCACTCTGCTAGGTTAGCATAGCATAGGCCATCAGTTTAACTTTTGTGTTTTAAAAAGTGGTTAAAAGTCAATTCATTTTCTTCCCTGCATATACTACTTGTAAAAAGCTTCCTTTGTACAGTTTTCTACAGCATGATATTGCATCGGGAATGTGTCCCCTGGATTCAGGCTTATTTCACCCTTGCATCTGTATTACATTTTAATCTTGACTAGCAGAGACTCGACTCACTTTATAAGTGTAACTTTGTCCAAAAATCTATTTTTAGAAACTGATTTTACATACACTAGTTCCATCCTATACATGTTATTACAATTATTAAACATAGAGTGGTGCAAGAAAGTGTCTTAAAACCCAGAAATGAGTTAGCCTTTATGTACTGCCTGTCCCATGTTTCGAAGTCAACGATTTGTTTAACGTATTGTTAGATGCGTGAAATAAGGTCTGTGGTTAACACAAGCTTAAAATATTATTTAGTTTTGTCCCAAACCAAAAATCTTTCAGTAATTACCCCACTGGTGAATGTCTGAAGATTTCTGAGTCCTAACAACGCAACAAGCTTTTTCCAGGGGGGAAAATGACTTTAAGGTAGGCCTGGCCTATAATAATAATATATACTATTGCCCATTGCCAAGCATCTTTGTAGCATTTCCCTCCAAATAATGGTCGAAGACTTGACTGATCATATGAATTCATTGAAATCTCCAATATCAACGTAAGAGCTATGAAGACACAAAAATAACAAATACATTTAGGCTCCATTCGTATTAGAATCACTTTAGCATACTACCAAAAGTTAACTGTAAACAGCCAGCAAAGCTACAAAACAGCATACAAACGAATTAGGACACAACCTACATGTTTATATTATAGTTAATACCAACCTTGTGCCTCTTCGGGGGGTGCTAAACTTAAACATAAACTTTATCCTTTACTTTCTCCGTCTTTATATGTAGATTAATCTCCGCTCCTTTTCTCCGTCACATTGTTTCCATAGCAACAACAACTTCCTGTCAACAGCGTAAACTCGCCTTCAAAATAAAAGCATCTAAATAACACAGGAAGATAACCTAAATTACATTTAAGACATATTTACAACTGCAACGTGTTGGTTATGTCCGTTATTCTCGAGTCCAGAAGAGAACGTTTTAAAATAAGGAGATCAGTGAGTCTCGGCTAAAGTTTCAAATGGTGGTACTTTAATAAAAATAAGGCGTGGTATTGTTACAAGCAGGCGGCAGTTCAAAGGAGGAAAACAGCTGTTGTCCTCCGAGGAGCAGGTCAAGAAGGGGCACAACAAAACACATTCCGTCTTTAAATATGGTAGTTTGGCTCCTCCTGTCCGCTGGCTCTGTTGCTGGTGACTTCCGCTTGTTTCTTCAATGTCCGACGTCACACTAAACAGAGGATCTTTGCATTGCACATTCAACACATGACTAAACACACCTCTTCTCTACATATTCTCCTTTATGTCTTTTCATTTGGTCAATTTAACGGCTTGTGGTTTGGTTACGTTACGTCTCTGTCAAGTTACTGTTAGTATTTCGGACATTACTTCCGGAAAGCTTTTCAAAATAAACACAGACTGGAGTCAAACCGGAAGTATTTTCACAATAAAAGCTTGACCTCAGAGATTGTGCGATATATAAGTCAGCATTTTAACTGATGGCATGTTTTAACTAAATTATGCCATAAAACATTGATTAAAATGACTAACAAACGAAAGTAACAAAAACAATGTAATATCCTTTACAGTTTCACAGAACACAAATTGGGTTATTTACAATCGTTATGTAACTCTTTTATTGCACTAGGTAACAGCAACAATAGGTTGTAGCATTCAAACCTGCTCATGGACTTGCAGTGGTCCTGGCTTTGTTTATGTCTCTCCAACGAGTTACGCAGGTGCTTCCAGTCTACATATCCATCCCTTGTAAATGCACCATCAGGTCCTGGGCTGGGGAAATGTCTGCACATTTTACAGAAAAGCACGTCCCTGCAGGCAGCTCTCTGCCTCTCTTACTATGGCACGTGCCGGAACCAACAACCAGTTTTTACCGTAAATGAGTTCGGTTCAAAGGATAAAACACATACAACATTAATTCAACTCGATATTTGTTCACTTGAATTTCACTTTGAATGCTTGGATATTCTCAATGGGTGAATACATTTTTTTATAATAATAATTAAAGAATACAAAAAATTTAAAATGTTCTCAGGGTGGGCCAATTAGTAAACTGGGTGGGCCTGGGCCCACCCTGGCCCTATGGTGGTTACGCTACTGGCTGACTGTAGTGGGGTGAACCTTTGACCCCCTGATCCGAACACCAACGCATTACCCACTGCACCACACATATAAGAGTATAAGAGTACCAACAGTCTGCCGAACATTAGCCCCCTTTAGCTTAGCAGTGGCGACGTAAAGTCATGCAACTATGATGCAGTTGTCAGTTGCTAACAAGTGACTAAACGAGATTACTACACTTTATCACGGCGAACATTAGCCGACTTTAACTTAGTGGTGGTGATGCAAAGCCAAAACAACCATGATGTAGTTTGTCTGAAGCTAATTTCTGGCAACTGTATTTATGCTTCAAATATTATAGAAGTGGTGTTAATATGTGGAGATTATCCTGCTGAACAAAAGTAACTGTGTAATTATCATAAAAATGTGTCTACCACAGAGCTAATTTCTGCAATATTCTGAAATCGAATTGAAAAACCCCTTTGATTGTTATCGTGGGAGCGCTTGCAATGCTAACCATCGGGTCAACCTATAAAAAGATGTCATCGCTGCAGCACTCTATTGGACTTTAGTATTGGAATAATGTATTATATACACTGTCCTGACTCTCATATTGAGACTATGTTGGTTTGTTTGTGTTTGACAGATGTCGATAGTAATGATCGTCATGTTCCTGGTGGCCTGGTCTCCGTACTCCATTGTGTGTCTATGGGCTTCATTTGGTGACCCAAAGAGAATCCCTGCCGCCATGGCCATCATCGCTCCACTCTTCGCCAAGTCCTCCACCTTTTACAACCCCTGCATTTATGTGATCGCCAACAAAAAGTAAGTGTGTTTTCCTCATCAATACACTTTGATAATAGTTACATTACATCTAAATCAGCTGACACTTGTATCCAAGATGATATGGTTGATTACAAGTACAATCAACCATGAAGATACAAACTAAAAGCAGCAAGGTCTTGCAAGTACATTAAGCCCCGGCCACACGAGGATGATAACGGTCGTATCTGCTACAGTTCTCTATCAGATGGGGTTCCCAACCTTTATTGTGCCAAGGACCGGCAGATCCATTACAAAGAAATCGCGGACCGGTTGTCAATTTTTACTGATTTTAATATTTACTCACCACCAGCAGGTAGCAACAGAGGCTAATTGTATGTAACAGCCTGAACAAATACTAGAAAAATATGCATCCAAAACATTAACAACGTTTAAAAAAGAACCGGTGTAATTTTTTGGTTTTTCGGAAAAACGGAAAACCAAAAAAACGATAAATCAACGTTTTGGTTTTGTTTGTATGATTTACGGATAATCCAGTGCATGCTGGGACAACGAGGAACAAGTTTTCAGAAGATATTATGATAGTGACGTTTGTTCCGGTGCACTCCAACAGCATTTAGCACTACATCGAGATTAAGATTAAACTAACTTCTTATGGGAACACCCGCATATACCTATGGAGTTAGCCAGATGTGTGTAAATTACTGTTCATGGTCATTTGAAAACAAATGCCGGTGTCGGACAGACACAAACACACCGAACACACAGAGCTGAGCAGAGCACATACACACACACATCATGCGCCTTGATGACTGGACATCTCCTTTATAAAACTAATAAAAGGGGGAGTAATCAGGCAGTTCAATGTGTGTAGAGATGTGTGTAGAGATGTGTGTAGAGGCGTGTGTGGTTAACACGTAGCAGCCTGCAGTCACTCGCTGTTCTGATGAAGGTAAACACAGCAAAGGCGGTGCGTAAAAGGGCACCCGCTGATGCTGCACTTCTCAGAGGCGGAGTTACACGTCCCGCTGCCTCCTGATGCTGCAGCCATTTCATGAAGTGGTTTTCCTTCTATAAAACAGCAGCTACCGTGAGATTTGTATTCTTATATATTATTATATAGAGTCGTTATTCATTTGTTTTAAAGCTCAATAAATAACAAAGAAGACCTTTGACCGGCACTTTTCATATTTTGTCCGGAAGATTTCAACTTTAACGGACATGTTGACCGGCGAAAAAAAATCGAACTGAAACTCTGCCGCACGGTCCCCTCGTCCCTTGGAAGAGGTGGAGAGGTGGGTGTTTTTCATCTGCTGGTGGACTACCGGAGAGTAGGAGCAAACGCTTGCCTCGGGGAGGGAGAAAAAGAGCCAGAGCGTCCACAGCGGAGAATAAACAAAAGGGCAACCATGGCAACCATGGCAACCATGGCAACCATGCGCGGGAAGTCTTCTTCGCTGCTTTTGTGCAGGACTACAGCGCCACTTACAGGCCTGGCATATGTACTACAGCGTCTCCAGCGCTTTCGAGCGGCCTCATGTGAACGGACACGTTTCTGGTGCCTGTTGCGTGTGGACGGAAGACTTTTTTGATAACGATTGTGGTCCGTTATCGTTTTCGTCCTCGTGTGGCAAGGGCATTACAAGCCAAACCAGTTTTATAAGTGCTTCTGCATTGGCTTCGAATTAGCACAACTTTCTGCACAAGTGCTACGTGGAGCCAGGATAGCAAAGAGTCTATTCTGGATCCAAAGAGTCAACTAACACTGACTGAGTAGTATGACTAATCTGAACTGTTGCTGATGGGGAGCAATACAAACTGCCGCAATCTACACTGTATCCAAGAAAAAGTGAGTAGTCTTATAGTTGTGCCCCAAAACCTAACCCTAACATTCAAAAAACCCTTTTTCTCAAGATTTAAACATCATTTGAACAAAATTAAACAAATCGTAAAAAACCCACAACAGAGAAGCCTAGACAACTAAAATATTCTCAGCAGTCTTACTAGCAGTACAGTAAGATCCTTCCCAATCCTTTAAAGGTCACCTATCATGCTATTTTTAGGCAATAGCATAGGTCTCAGATATATACAAATATATAAAAAACATGTCTATGAAGTGTTTTGGTCAAAAAACCAAACAGATCATCCATTCTAGCCATACCTCATATCCCTCTATTTCACTTCCTGTTTCAAAACTGCTGATTCTGGGTATAAACAGGTCTCTCTTGAGAATGAGACCCTGTGTCTCAATGAAATTTTCACCTGTATAAATAAAGGCTAAATAAAAAAATTAAGAGCGGGCGGAGCTTATGCCGGCTCATGGCAGATACTGTCTAAAATGCTGCTGTGATTAAACACAAGGATTATTAGATCAAGGATTATTTCTGAAACAGTATGGAGCTCAAAGGCTTTCTCTCTTGCCGGTTATACCACAAGGTGAGTTCCTTTTTATTTCCTGCTTTTTCACACACATGCTCCCTCCAATACAGGTTATCTCTGAGTGTTAGCGATGCTAATGTAAACACCGACCATATTACGTCCAAAACAGTCGGGCATTGTTTCTGATAGCAACGTTTCTGATAGTGAGTAGTTATAAGACAGGGGTATGTGTCCAAATGAGATAAAGTACCTGATAAGAGAGTGATTTATGACCCTCATAAACCTGAGTCCCGCCTCCATGGCCCCCTCATAAAGGATGTTGCACAATAGGGGGGTGATAAGACTTTATTACCCCTTTGATGTGAAACCTGTTAGAGTGTCTTAGTAGGTCATTATTTGTCAATGATAAAACCAGATATAGTTAATGATGATAGTATGACTTGTTTAGCTGTTTTATAGCCCCTCATAAGGATATTGCTCACTATACTTGGACTTTTTTCAAGATACCTTTGACATACTATAATAGTACTTTTAAAATAAATGTTCGGACATTCTACACTGTGACTCTTTTTCAAATCAAATCAAATCAAATCAAGTTTTATTTATATAGCACATTTATAAACTATTTTTGGTCGAGCCAAAGTGCTGTACATATAATAAAAATAGCCTACAGTAGGGACACTTTACAGCAAATACAACAGCACAGATTGATCAGAATATCAATATGAGAAAAACTACACCCTCTGTCCTTAGACCCTCACATCGTACAAGGAAAAACTTCCGGGCAAAACCCACAGTTTTAAAGGGGAAAAAATGGGAGAAACCTCAGGGAGAGCAACAGAGGAGGGATCCCTCTCCCAGGACGGACAGACGTGCAAGAAATGCGGTGTGTAAATCGAAGAGATTATACATTTTACAGCCTATAGACCGAAATTATATATATGAAATACTATACTATGACTATGATTTGTTCAACATACTATAGTTCTTTTCCAAAACGCTATAAAAGCCTTTTTTCGCGTTTAGTTCCGTTAGTACCCCTGATGTTGCGTTCACACCAAAAAAATAACTAAGTGCCGGGAACTTTTCACCCCATTTTTAGCGCCTGCTGAGAGCAGGCACTTTCTTGTGGAAAAAAAGTACCCCAGTTCTGATTGGCTGGGCGATTGCAAACCACGCCCTGTAAAACTCTGAAATGTTTTGTAGAGCCGCCATTGTATTATCCTTGCATTAGCATTATTAGCATTAGCATTAGCCCCGCGCAGAAACGCAGAGAGACTAACTTATGACAACACAAAATAAAACATGGGAGCGGTGGAGATGAGGAGGTGTCGGCGTTCTGGACGTTTACTCGGAAGGCTTCAGGAGAAGCTGCTGGGAGTCCCAGCAGATTCTACTGAAGCCAGTCCCCAACTCCGGGGACTTCCGGCCGGGGATTTTCGGCGGCAGTATACGCCGTGAAGTTGTTTGCGGCCTGCCAGTAAACCCAAAGCAGAAGAAGAAGAAGTGACGTCCCCCAGGGACTTATTTCCGGTGTGAACGCTATCTGTATTTAGTGCCCTGGGGTATTAGTGCCGGGAACTAAGTACAGCAAAGTACTCGGTGTGAACGCGGCTTATGTCTTTTATTAAGATATTTTCGACATACTGTTAAACACATTTTATAGTTATACTTTTTTTTTTGTTTGTTTAGTTTTTTCATAGTATTTTCGAACATAACATACAATGACTTTTTCTTTTTCTTCTTAACCTCTTAAGCCCTGAGCCTGTTTTTCAGGTTTCAGGCTCGAAAATGCCACTAACACAACAAATGATATATCTTCACTTCTAAAAGGGGTAAATTAATAATTATTTTTCTCAAAGCAAGGTTACATCTGTGAGTTGGATGTAGAAGTGTCAGAATCAATATATATATATTTTTTATTTTAAAGTAAATTCAGATGGAACATAGTAAAAACATGTAAATTCTAATGAAAAAAAAAAAAAAACCTTTACTTATAGTGAAAACCACCCTTGCATGATGGGTTAGTAGACTAAAAGCTTTAGGAATCCAAACTATAACATATAATAAGTACCCTGTATCAAGATTGATGCAAAACAAGTGAAATTTGACCTTTTTAGAGAGATTTAGAAAAATAAAGTCCAGGCGGACTCACCTCTGGGTAATTTGGGAACCGTCGGTTCCATTTGACCTTTTTCACTGTAGAAATTATTTTTTTACTTTGAATTTTCACTATAGGTATTCATTCCATCCAAATACAACTGTTGTAAAAAAAAAAAAAAAAAATCAGAATCAGAATACCTTTATTAGTCCCACAGAGGGGAAATGTGCAGCGTTACAGCAGGAAAGAGCCACAGACAGCTTAGTGTTGCATATCTTAAAAAAAAAAGTACTACGTTATAATATAATAAACAACATGCTAAAAAAGTACTAAGTTATAATATAATAAACAATAAACAATATGCTAAAAAAAAATGATAAAAACAAAAAAAGTTACATAATTTTCAAAAATACAGATCAAAAACAAATCAAATCAACAAATCAAGTAGACCAGGGTTTAGCAGCCAGGTATAAATGACACAGTTATTAATGGCATATATATATATTGCACATATAGCACACATATTGCACAAAGTTGGTTTGTATTTGTATTTAGCAGCAAGGGGTGTTATAGTCCGTGTTGTGGTGTGTGTGTAGGAGGGTCTACTAGGGGCAGTGCTGGTTGTAGAGTCTGACCGCTGCAGGAAGGAAGGACCTGCGGTATCTCTCCGTGAGACAGCGGGGGTGCAGCAGCCTGTCGCTGAAGGTGCTGCACAGTGAGGACAGGGTGTCCTGGAGGGGGTGGGACACATCGTCCAGCAGGGAGGACAGCTTGGCTGCCATTCGCCTGTCTCCCACTCAATGTCTGCTCCCTGGATGTGTTATATTTTTGCCAACATTTTGGCATGCCACTCCTGGTAACAATTTTTTTTGGGAGTCAAGCACAGAGGTACCTGGCACTTCACGCAGTGCAATGGTGTCCTCACCTTCTTTTCAGGGCGTTGGCGTTCGTGTTGGTAATGATGGTGTGAACCACGGAAGTGCTAAAAAAAAGTCTGAAAATGGAGAGGGGAGACCATGCTACAGTGGGGTCGAGCGTTGGGCCTGGGACCCTGGCTGGCATGAAATTCAGTGGCTCTGGTGTTTGGTCATTCTCCTCTCTGTTGTGCCACCCGAGTTCTTCTTCTGTCGTTCTGGAAGAGGAAGAGCCTCTGCCACGCTTCCTGGGTTTTACACATTTATCTGAGGCTTTTCTTTTTCCTGGCTGAGGAGTGGGAGCCCCACCTTGGCCACGCTTTTTAGATGTGTCTGACGCTGCAGAAAGCTGGTAGAAAGCAGACGATGGTACCTTTGGAAGTGAGTGCTTTTTGGATGCAGGCTGAGTGGCCAATACGGGTGCAGATCTCTTTCTAGTGAAAGATGAGGAATGTGAGGGTGAGGCAGGTGTGGGTTGGGTGAAAGTAGACAATGGTGGGGGTCCAGAAGCCATTTCATCCTCATCTCCATCACTATGAAAACAAATGTGGAAAAACAAAGGGATTAGATGAATTCCTGTAATTCCTGTTTCCTTGGCAGTAAACATGGCATTTTGAGTGTGTGAATGCAATACATTTAGTGACCCCCACAGTATTATTTCGAGACTGTGTCTCAGGGCTTCTTAACATTTATGAAACTATTAATGTTCCATACCCTTTTAAAGTTAAGAAACTCCGCTAACTGAATATATGAACCATTTTTAGCTTAAAAAAAAGCACAACAGCGAAAAAATGCTAACTAATGCTAACGGAGTTTTACACAGAACTCACGGTAGAAATGCCCTTATTACTATCTTAACTGCACAAACAAGATATATGATTTAAAGCTGAGA
>CALSBZ010046899.1:280488-302703 GCA_943591055.1 Gobionotothen gibberifrons | reverse complement strand
GGGGGGGGGGGGGGGGGGGGGGGGGGGGGGGAGCTGCAGCGAGCCGTTTAGTGGAGAAAGTGAATACTGCTGAATACACATACTTTACAGAGATGCTGTATGCGAAACCAATGTGAGTTTGGAAAATTGCACAGTATTTTTCTATTTTAGTATACCTCAACAATGGAATTATGATCAGTGGAAATGGCCATGACATGTGACCTTTAACTTTCTACCAGTTGTAAAGTTGTCATACATAAAACTGTATCCAAAAGTAAGAGAAAGACAATGAGAGAAAAAACCTAAATCTGCCTAGTGTCAGTAAAGTGTTAAAATCACAAACTTGCCTTTTAGAGTCACAGTCTTTAAGAAAATACATTTGTTACAAAATAATTAACAATCTACCAGTTGTAAAATGTTCCTACATAAAAGTGTATCGAAAAAGTATCTTGGTAGCAGAAAATAACTAAAATATGTAAGGTTATCAGAAAAAAACTTACATTGTTTAACTGAACAAGTGTTAAAATAAAAAAAAACGGCCATTAAAAGAAAGGCAAGGCAAGGCAAGTTTATTTATATAGCACCTTTCAACACAAGGCAATTCAAGGTGCTTTACAAAAATGAAAGACATTCAGACAAAGGCATTTAAAAACAGTCATTAAAAAGAAAAGATAATAAAAGGAACAAGAAACAAGAAAAAATACATGAATAAAAAGTACATGAATAAAAAGTTACAGTGCAGTTTAAGATATGAATAGTTCACACAGAAGTTCCACTTTACTGATGAAGACAACGGCTCAGTTTCAATTAAAAGCAGCGACAAAAAGATAAGTCTTCAGCCTGGATTTAAAAGTAGTAAGAGTTGCAGCGGACCTGCAGGTTTCTGGGAGTTTGTTCCAGATATTTGGAGCATAATAACTGAACGCTGCTTTACCATGTTTAGTTCTGACTCTGGGGACAGTAAGCTGACCAGTCCCTGAAGACCTGAGAGATCTGGATGGTTCATAATTTAGCAGAAGATCAGAAATGTATTTAGGGCCTAAACCATTCAGTGCTTTATAAACCAGCAGCAGTATTTTAAAATATATTCTTTGACACACAGGAAGCCAGTGTAAAGATTTCAGAACAGGAGTGATGTGATCCACTTTCTTAGTGTTAGTGAGGACTCGAGCAGCGGCGTTCTGAATCATTTTTTAGTGATACCTGTAAAGACACCATTACAGTAGTCCAGTCTACTGAAGATAAAAGCATGGACAAGTTTTTCCAAATCCTGCTGTGACATTAGTCTTTTAATCCTAGATATGTTCCTTAGGTGATAGTAGGCTGATTTAGTAACTGTTTTAATGTGACTGTTGAAACTCAGGTCAGAGTCCATGACTACACCAAGATTTCTGGCTTTATCTGTTGTTTAGAACATTGCAGGCTGAAGCTCAGCGCTAACTTTTATACGTTCTGCCTTGGCTCCAAAGACCATTACCTCAGTTTTGTCTTTGTTTAATTGTTCAATGCACTTACTCAGTGTTTTAACTGGAGAATAGTCTCCTGGTGAAATGGTTATGTAAATGTGTGTGTCATCCGCATAGCTACGGTAACTTATTTTGTTGTTTTTCATTATCTGAGCCAGTGGTAGCATGTAGATGTTAAAGAGAAGAGGCCCCAAGATGGAGCCTTGAGGAACCCCACATGTCATATTTGTCAACTCAGATTTGTATTTACCTATAGAAACAAAGTTGTTTCTGTCCTTTAAGTAGGATTCAAACCAATTTAGAACTGTTCCCGAAAGTCCCACCCAGTTTTCTAGTCGGTCTAGTAATATGTTGTGGTCAACAGTGTCAAACGCAGCACTGAGATCTAATAATACTAACACTGAAGTTCTGCCACTGTCTGTGTTTAAGTGGATGTCATTGAAGACCTTTACAAGAGCAGTCTCAGTGCTGTGGTTTGGACGAAATCCTGACTGGAACACATCCAAACAGTTATTTAAATGCAAGAAATTACTCAACTGTTGAAAGACTACTAGAAATGGGAGGTTTGATATGGGCCTGTAATTGTTCATTACTAAAGCGTCTAGATTATGCTTTTTTAAGAGCGGTTTAATGACTGTTTTTGGTAATGATATCAGAGAAGAAAGACTGTCGGGCAAATTTCAATTCCAAATTATAAAGGCCAAGTCTCTCTTTATAGATTTCAAAGTGCACCTGGAGATTTGTTTTTCGCCACCTGCGTTCAGCTTTTCGACACTCTTTTTTCTCTGTTCTCACGGTCATGGCCTTTCTCCATGGAGATATTTTCTTCCCAGTCACTTCCTTTACCCTAGTTGGAGCAATGGCATCTATACACTTTTTTTTTTTTTTAATTAAAATGATCTACTAGCTCATTTACTGAGATGTTAGCAGGGGCAAGTGTGGAAGAAAAATTCTGACATTTCCCTAGTGTTTTCAGTTAAATATCGCTTTGTGGTTACCTCTTTCTGAACATTTTTGTGAACAGAAATAGAGCTCTCAAAGAAAACACAGGAATGGTCAGAGAGTGCAACATCAGTCACCACAACCTTAGAGATATTCAGACCCTTTGAGATAATTAAGTCCAGAGTGTGCCCCTTATTGTGCGTGGGCTCCGTCACATGCTGAGTCAGTCCATAGCTATCAAGAACACAAAACAGTTCTTTAGCCCCTCTGTCCTGGGGGTTGTCAACATGGATGTTAAAATCACCAACAATGACTAGACGGTCAAAGTCAATACACACTACAGACAGCAGTTCAGTAAAGTCATCAAAAAAGCTTGCACAGTATTTGGGTGGTCTATAGATATTTAGGAACAGAGCTGAGAGGAGCATTTCAGCTGAAGGGCCACATATTCAAAAGAAGCAAAGTTCCCATAAGATGTCTTCCTGCATTGAAGGGAATCATTGTACAAAATAGAAACTCCACCTCCTTTCTTATGCATTCTTTCCTGCCTCATAAAACTAAAGTTGGGAGGGGTTGATTCGATAAAAACAGCTGCACTGTTATTTTGTTCAACATAAAATCGAGATTGTGCTCAGTGATAACATCATTGATTAAAAATGTTTTACCTGCCAAAGACCTGACATTTAATAAAGCTAGTTTAAGTTTGTTGAATACACTATCAGACAGATTTTTTGTGGCAAGCTGTGGCTGACATGGAATCACTTCTAAATTTTATAAACTCACACAAACTTTTGAGCGCTTCCTGTGTCTAAGCTGATTCACCGCTCTTAATCTATTACCTATCAACACAGATATCGGCAAAGCTACTGGCAGGCAGGGCCCCGGCATGTCCTGGAAAGAGTTGAGAGTGCCATACGCCCTTGAGCCTGGAACCAGCATATATCAGTCAGTGTTTGCATTTTTTACACACACATTCTTATCAGGCTTCGGAGACAGCAGTCTTGAAGTGGGGGAGGACGATTTGGTCCGGATGATTGTGGTAGGCATGGTGACGGGGTGTTGGTGCGCGTCCAGGGGGAGGAGGTGGTTGACGTAGGCACGGTGACAGAGACGGGGGAGGTGGTGCGCGTCTCTCCTTCGGTGATTTTGATGGCCGTTGTTGAGGAGCGGGGGTAAAGGACATGCTGCCAGCCCTGCCTATCGCCTTAGTTTGGTTATTGAACTCCAGGAAAGAATCGGTGCCAACCCTCTGTATCTCCTTCATGTGTTCAGCGATCTCCAGGAGGGTGGGCGAGGGTGAAAGGGTGAACTGAGAGTAGAGAGAGCTGTGGGGTGAAGGAAGAGTATCCTCAGAGGTGATAGGGGGGGTGAAGGGCGGTGGAGACTCCTCAATTTGTCTCCCATAATCAAGACATTCCTCAGACGGGTGCAGTGATAGATTTTCAAGGTTTTCTGAGCGATGTGTTGTGTCTTTCTCTTGTTTTGATTCCTCTTGTTGCTTGTCCTTGGCAGAGGGAACAGATTGATGACGCAGGCAGTTGAATATGTTAGAGATAAACAATTTCACTCCTGACTTGTTCCTTACAAAGTACTTCATATTCTACCAGTTGTTAAGTGTTTCATACATCAAAGTTTATCTAAAGGTATCTTAGTAACACAAGAAAAGAGAAAAAAAGCATTGATGTTTACACTGGATTGTTCCACTGAAATAGCGTTAAAATCAAAGTGCCTTTAAAGAAAATCTATTCAGACAAACTATTTTATTTTCTAGTTTTTAAGGTTTTGCATACATAAAAGTGTATCTTACAGTTCCTCTGTGAGAGAATTACGCACAAATCTGCAGAGTGTCAGTAAAATAAGTGTTAAAATCACAAATGTGCCTTTTAGAGAAACAGTCTTTAAGAAAGTCTATTCAGACAATGTACTTCATTTTCTAGTTTTAAGTTTTTGCATACATAAAAGTGTATCTAAAAGTATCTTGGCGAGAGAAAAAAGCCGAAATCTGCCTAGTGTCAGTAAACAAGTGTTAAAATCACAAACTTGCCTTTTACAGTCACAGTCTTTAAGAAAATAAATGTGTTACAAAGTGATTTACATTCTACCAGTTGTAAAGTTTTACAAACTGTATCTAAAAGTATATTGGTAGCAGAAAAAATCAGTAAAGTCATCAAAAACTACATTGTTTAACTGGATTGTCTTACTTAAATCAAAAACTGCCAATAAGAGTCACATTCTTAAATGACATATATTTAGACAAAGTATTTCATTTTTATGGTTTGAACTTTTTGCAAAAGTTCAAAGCCCCCCGCCCCCCCGCCCCCCCCTATGCAAGCTCCTCCCTCTGAACCAAGGGCTCGCTACAATACTGTATACTGTATACACAAACTATACAAAAACGCCTTTATGCTTTGGAGCTTGTTTATCCATCTGTAACATTTTAGGTAAGCAAAAAAGGAGTGGCCGGAACACTTACAAATGTGGGCCGGAAGGATTTAGGCAAAGAAAAAAAAAAAAATTATTATTATTAATTATTATTATTATTTTTTTTTTTCACATTAACTATCGCGGGCCGCCAGAAACATTTCCGAGGGCCGCCATTGGCCCCCTGAGAACCCCTGATTTACATCATCCAAGGAAACACACTGGTAAATACACATCTCTTTGTCCGCTCTTCAAGCCTCAAAGGGTGGACTCATGAGCTCCATAACCAAAGAACGCGTACCGAAGGCGTCCCGACTTTTACGTCCGCTACGTCGCCTGCGTCGGCTATGCCGCCCGCCTACGAACACACCGCAAAGACTTCAGTTGACGAGTGGCAATAACTGTCCTTACCAGCAGGCAGCGGTAGTGTGTATTCATCATTCAAAAGAGGCAACAACCGGAAGACAGACTATACACCGAGAGAAGAAGAACAGGCTGCGTGATATAAACAACAACAAATAGCGTCATTCTCTCTCGACGATCGAAAACATGTAAACATAAAAAAGAAACTCTTGCGTCCAGGTGAGATGAAAATGAAAAAGATTAACCGTCTGTGTGTGCCTTCTTAATCGTTTGTTTTGGTCCCTCACTTCCGCTTCGCTTCTCATGCACTGACTCGCTAAGCTGTACAGCCAATCAGAGTGATTTCTTTGTCCCGACTTTCTTTGGCCGCGGGAGGTGTGAAAATGTGCCGTAAAGAGACGACAGTGCGGGACACACCAACCTGAGTAGGGCGCCACGAATGCCCGACTGCCTCTGACGGCCTCTGACTCCCAAAATCGGGTTGGTGTGTAGCGGCCTTTAGACTATTTTCGTTATCCAGGGAAACACACCAGTAAATACACCTCTCTTTGTCCGCTCTTCAAGCCTCAAAGGGCGGACTCCTGAGCTCCGTGATGTCCCCCTAACATGGCACTTAGACTATTTCCATCATCTAGGGAGACACAACTTCAAAGGGGATTCCTTATAGTTAATAAAGTAATGAAACAATAAAATGTCATATAACCTTATATTACCACAAAAGAGTCAATAAGTAATATTAACCCCCTATTGAGCAATATCCTTATGAGGGGCTATAAAACAGCTAAACAAGTCATACTATCATCATTAACTATATCTGGTTTTATCATTGACAAATAATGACCTACTAAGACACTCTAACAGGTTTCACATCAAAGGGGTAATAAAGTCTTATCACCCCCTATTGTGCAACATCCTTTATGAGGGGGCCATAAAACAATAAACAAACAAGTCATAAAAGATAAGAGGGTCAAAGGTCAGATGTGTAAAGGCTTATCAACCCCCATCTATTGTGCAACATCCTTTATGAGGGGGCAATAAAACAATAAACAAACAAGTCATAAAAGATAAGAGGGTCAAAGGTCAGATGTCAGAGTGACAGGTGCCACTTCAAAGGGATTTGGAGGTGGGACTAAGGTTTATGAGGGTCATAAATCACTCTCTTATCAGGTACTTTATCTCATTTGGACACATACCCCTGTTTTATAACTACTATAGTGCTGTGGGTCCGCCGCCGATATTACGTCATATCGGCCGCAAATCTGGATCAGCTCCGTTGTACCACCGGTTTTAGAGATTTGGGTACGGAGGAAAAGAGAGAGGGTTTTATTTTCTGATGCTGCGTGAGTTCCCTGACACACCGGGGACACATCTTTATGTATAAAAGACATCAGAAAGTGCATTTTGCATGATATGTTCCCTTTACAGATGAAGCACTTACTTTCGGACAGTTTGAAACGCGAGGGCAGTGATTGGTAAGTGGTCTGCCCTCGCTCAAGGGAAAGCCTCCAGCTTGACTTGAGACCGCCCCCGTTTTAAATAAATGTAATTATAATGAAGCCAGCTGCAATGGATCATTGATCCACCAGGGGGTGCAGTGGGGTTCCACACTGGTGCTCATGTGAAATAAAGTCTGATACTGTACAGTACGCTGGATGTACAGCGGTCAGCGGAACTTAATGTACTGTAGTCGAAAAAAACGAACGGGAGGAAATGCAGCCCGGCTCTCGATTTTTAATCCTAAATTAATCTTAAACTCAATATGAACGTCAGTAACTCACTACAAATATGTATATTTTTAATGGAGCCTCGACGGTGTAGCGGAGGGATCTTGCTCACCATGAAGGTTGTTCCCCATAAGGAGCAAGTCGCTGCAAATTATCCCGTTTATTACATGGCCAAATTCTCAACAAAGTAACGACATGACTCCCAATATTAATTGAAATGCTTTTATGGATTTAGAAAATGTTTTTATTGATTTAAAAAATAGTTGTATGTATTGATATAAATTGACATGCATCCGCTAAGAAAAATAGTCCGTTGTGACATCGCGTAAAACAGATTTCGACATGTTACATTAATTGCTTATATCCACACGCCTCTTCTCCTCATATTCACTACCTAAACTAGTTATAAATATGTTTATTTGTACTGTCGGCCGGGTCACTCATTACTGGATAAGCTGCTGCATGAGACAGCTGCCCGAAGAGAGGGAGGAAAAAGAGAGGCTCCGTGTATTTTATATATTATAGGCCTATAGAGTCGTTATTCATTTGTTTTAAAGCTCAATAAATAACAAAGAAGACCTTTGACCGGCACTTTTATAATTTTGTCCGGAAGATTTCAACTTTAATACACAATTGACTGGCGAAAAACTCTGCCCGGTTCCCTCTGTCCCCAACGTGGAGAATAAACAGACGGGCAACCATGACAACTATGCTTCTTCGCTGCTTTTGTGGAGGGAGTTACAGCGCCACTTCCAGGCCCGGCATATGTACTACAGCGTGTGTCCCCCAAGGCCTGGAATGTCGGAAGAGAAAGACGTGAATCCAGTAATGTGGACAGCTGGAATGCGGAAATGGAGTCGTTCTAACCATGGATGTATAATAAAACAGATTTATGCATATTCGACTTTTTTTTACTGACCTATTGAAATAATTTCTTAATTTAGGCTATTTTTTACAACGTGTGTTGGAAGGATTTATTAAATTACTATGAATATTTGGGCTTAAATTAATTGCCATTTTTTAAACTCAGACATTTATCCCTAACATTATCCCTGACTTTGTCATACCATTTGAACAGAGCCCCCCAATTACCCCCAATTACGCCCCACATACCCCCAATTATTTAATATAATTTACCCTTCACCTTAAATATCTAAAATAATGCATTAGAAGACTAAAGCCCTGTAAATAACCATTGCTCTTGCACAATCCATGCCCCTTTTTAGGACTGTCCCACATTAGGCAAATCATACTGTTGACAGTGTTTTCTGATTTATGGAGTGATAAAAAGAGATTTGTTGACTTTACTTTAAGTATTTCAATGTTTTGCTACTTTGTTATTGTACTCCTCTACAGTTCAGAGGTAAATGGTATTTAATACCTTTAGTTACTTCACAGATGTGGATGAATGATGTGAAATATAACCAAGTCTTAAATCAGACTTTAGTTCCACCTGGAGTAAATTCACAAGCTTCCCTGCAGTATACAAAGTCATTCAAACTAGCTGCACCTTTACCAGCTTTGAGAACACTTTCTCCCCCCCTCCCCCCCTGAATTGCGTCTGAGGGAATAAACTAATCGCTCACTCTACACAGTATGCAAATCGGTGTGAAAGCAGTGAGACAGGAGAGGCTTCCCAATACTCAAATTTCCCCTCCTCGACTCCTCGAATCCTCGGTCCTCCGGTAGTGTAGGTGTGTGTGCTACAGTGTGTAGGTGTGTGTGTGTTGTACATTGCGTAGATGCGGCGGACAGACGGGTCTCAGTTGGTTTGGTGTACTCTGCTTACTTTTGATAGGCTACTTGTAAATACAACTTTTAGCCCGTAATTTCAATTCCCCATTCCATTTGGATCGCCGGAGCTGTATAACATTAACATGCTTATTGTAGTTGTAAGTGTGCACTGCCTTTGCGGCCTGAAGCATCATCCTTGATGGAGCATATGTGGGCTGAAACTGTATTTGACAGGAAAGGAGTGAGCAGAGGGTAGAATTGTTGATTCTTGTTCTGTTTTCTGTGACAATCTTCCTCACCCTCTGAGACTTTCAGTTGCGCCCGCTAGTAAAGAGACGTGTTACCATGGAAACCAAACAATGGTGTCGCTGTATTAAAGTCCGAGTGGAAACAGTCCTGAGTAAATCTGATTTTGTCAGAAATCGGGAGAAATATGACCACGGGAGGAAACCGGGAGAGGGCAATGAAATCGGGAGTCTCCCGCGAAAATCGGGAGGGTTGGCAAGTATGGGGGGGGGGATATATCCAGTCTCTGATTGTATTACGTTATTATGAGAGTGCTCTCATACTTTAAATGGTATATATTTATATAAATATATTTGTGTGTGTCCGCATCTGTAGCCTGTTATTGTCTCATTATACCGCACTGTGAATGAATTAAAGTAAATATATAAGTCGTCATGAACACATCTGTCCATCAGACAGAGGGCTGCTGTGCCTCCTGTCATCATTAATGGACGTCTCTTTAAAATGACCGCTCAGAGGAGAGGAGTTCTCATTTCTCGAACTGCCTGCTGCTTCCCCTCCTCTCTCCTCGGCTCCCCTCCTCGGCTCCTCTGCTCGCATCTCCTGTGGGCGGGACTAAGTCTCGAGGATAGGAGTCGAGGAGGGGAGTCGAGGAGGGGACATTTAAGAATTGAGAAGCCTCTCATGAGTGAGACCTGTGAACAAGGGTTCGACAAGATTTCTGTTGTCGAACGTGATTCGTTCAGATGCGTCACGTGGTGTGCTAAAACACTTCCTGGTTAGCTGAAAGGAGACAATCTCCTCCAAATCCGTTTGGTTCTTTCTTCGAAATAAAATAGACATAGTTTCTTGCACAACCTATTCAAAGTTCTAATACTTATGATAATCTGATGCTGATGTGCCAAAAATATGGCTGAGATTAAGACAGTGCGCATGCAGCGCGAGGCACAGAACGAAATGCATTGTGGGACATGTAGTTGTTGTGTAATTTAGCTTCAATATTTACCGAGCCGAGACACGGCTAATTACTGGCAGGAACACACACACAAACTCTCCGAAACGCACGCGCACATGTAGCTTTAATATTTGACCGAACAGAGAGCCAAGATACGACTAACACACACCACGTTGTTTACTCACAGTTTGAAAGCAGCGTGGAGAAGTCTTCAGCTGCTCCGCCCAGGAGCAGCGTGGAGAGCTGTGATAAACAGTGATCCGCTCAGATTAAACTGTGATACGACTTCTGTGGCTATCTACCAGCGATCATGTTTAATATTAAAGACTACACACATTGATCCCTTATCAAGATCAAATGTGACTGTTTACTCGTTTTGCAAAGATAGAAGCAGAAATGTCATTGCTATATTTGCAGGGATATTTAGAATTTAAAATGCTGCTTGATCGTTAATTTTGTTCTCGGCAAACAATATTATGAATCCTCTATTCAAAAATATTATTCAGTGTCCATCGACATGAAAATAACTAACTAACTACTTTTCTTCTAAATGAAATGCTGACATTACAAAATGCATGGTTTAATGTAATGTAAACATTTACATTATTATTATGATTATTTAATATATAAAGACTATATGTTCAAATGCTCTTCAAGCTGCTTTATCCGCACTGTGTACGACATCATTTCTGTATTTGTGAATGAAGCGCCATCTCCTGGTTAAAACCTGAAATTGAAAATATGGCAACGCCCTCTTGGAAAATAGTGGGAGGGCTTGACCTTCCTCCAAACTGGGAGTTGGCTTGCAGTAGGCAGGAACGGCTAAGCTGGAGTCCGAAAGTAAGTGCTTCATCTGTAAGTCAAAATGAACACTCTCCATGTATTTGAATGTACTTGTGAGGGGCAGTTATGGGGTTACTTTAATGTTGTACTGTATTTGGCTGTAATAGTGAGTGGATGATCTTTTCCTGCAGGTTCAGAAGAGCCATCATAGGAATGGTCCGATGTCAAACCAGGCAGCGAATCACCATCAATACTCAGGTTCCCATGACAACCTCCCAACAAACTCTTACCCAGTGAGGTGAAATTCCATCAGAACCTTATTGTATTCTTAAAACCATGTTAAGAAGACTGCTATGATGAAGTGACATGATTCAATCTCAGTTTTTCTCTCTTAATAATCTTCTCTGTGGTGTTTACTGTGTATATTCCGATTCTTGGTATACTTCAATAACTAACTGACAATAAAATGCTTTCTGTGTATGGATTGCATTCTTCAACAGCTGGACATTATCACATCCTGTGCTTGGAAAGCCGGTCAAAGCAAGAATAGAAAAATATGTCTGTATTTGTTTCCAACATGTTACGTATTGAAGATGTGGCTAATGCTAAGCTAAGGCTAATACCACAGAACTTACAACCATTGCTAAACTGTCTTGTTTCTGGTCTGGTTTTTGTTAAAGAGGCCCTATTATACTTTTTGGAGTTTTCTCTTTACTGTAATGTGTTAAATGGTTTTGCTGTGCATGTAAATAGTCTGCAAATGCTATAACCCCTGTGTTCCCTCCAGAGGGAGTGTCTCTCCCACACACTCTCCCTTTGATAAACTTTGTTTACTTCCATAACATAGTGACATCATTACCTAACACTCACGTTCATATTGGCTAGAATTCCAACACATTGTACGTGATAGGCTAAGGGGCGGGACATCTCTAAGCGGTTGAGCAATCACAACAGAGCCGGCCAGCTAACCAATCAGAGCAGGCTGGACTCTGGTTTCAGACAGAGGGTGAAAAGAGGTGCTGCAGCACAGGCAGTGTGAGAACAATGAAGAGCTTTTTGAACATTAAAGCATGGAGACATGTCCCAGTAGAGACACTAAATAGTAATATGAACCTAAACATGAGCTTAATAGGGCCCCTTTAAAGACTGGCAGTCATCATACAGCAGTAAGTAGGTATGTTGCATCTAAAGCCTCTTATGGCGCATTCACACTGCAGCGCGGAGCTCGCTTTAAGCGTGCCGAACCGTGCCGGGCCTGTTTGTGGTTGCGCTCACACTAGGCCTAGTTCCGCCCCGGGGATACTTTTTCGTCTTTTTTCTGGCCCGACAAATTTGTGGTTCTATCGAGGCCAACAAGCAGGGCCAACAACCGGGCGGAATATGCTAAACATATTTGACCGTGATTTAATTGTAATACACGTTTCAAAATGATGCCGAAGTAACAACATACTGATACCGGTTAGTACAAATCATGAATTAATGCTTTGACAAGTCTGCAGACAGACGGGAGGCGAAGAACCTTTTAAAATGCGTGATGCATCTTCTTATTACAGACACATGCATTTCCAAACATTCGGTCTACCTACGCTGTAAAATATATTATCTCTTCGATTTACACACGGCATATATTGCACGTCTGTCCGTCCTGGGAGAGGGATCCCTCCTCTGTTGCTCTCCCTGAGGTGTTCTCCCATTTTCCCCTTTAAACTGTGGGTTTTTCTCCGGGAAAATCGGGAGGTCGGCTAAGCTAACGCAATGCTCCGACCGTACTCACTCACAACAACGGCCTATACAGACATAAATAAGCCAGCGACTGTATTCACCATGACGCAGACAGTCTGTGGTTTGTACTTGTTTATAACTTTTGTCTAGTTTCTTAACAGACAGGAGGAGCTGTGAGCTTGAGTGATAACAGCTAACAGCTAACAGCTGATGTTGTGTTTATGGGGTGCTCGTTGAAGAGGACGTCACGGCTCCGCCTACACTGCGTTACTATAGTAACTGCCCCAGCTCCTAAACTGTAATGTGAGCGCAGCATTAAAGTGAGCCAGGCCTAATAAGGCCAAACCAAACCAAGCCAAACCAAACCAAACCAAACCAAGCCTGCAGTGTGAAAGCGCCATTACACACTCTCAGAATGATGCTTTTCTCATGCATTATTGGAATAAATATAAGCATGTAACACATGTTGGATTCTTTTTCTGGTGTGGTTTTGTATGCATAAAGTTAATGTAAAAATACATAGATTCTATAAAAGACTTACAATTGTACTCACTATACGAAAATGTTCCATCCCACCAACATTAAATAATGAAAGAAGCATTGTAGTAAACATTTATTCATTCAACTCTTCATCTCCATTTCTGCTCACAAATACAAAAACACACACAAATGCAGTGTGGTGTGTACTAAGGCAGAATTCATCATGATATTTTATATGTGGGTCTGAAGATCATGGCTGCACTCTGCAGAGAAAAGGCTGTATTATTATCCTCTATGTGATGAGCACAAGATCAGGAACAAATCAAAAAGGACAAAGCTAGTAGACCTACAGAGGGAAAAGGCTGCAATAAAGGAAAACTGGGCGGCCACATGATGGGAGAACACTGGTGATGTTGAACTGTAATAAAGTGTTACAGGAATGAGTCAGCACTTCAGGGCTCACTCTCCTGACAATCAACTTTTTATGAATGTGTTTTTAATTAGATGCCTGGAATAAGATCTGTGGTGAACACAAACTTACGTGACCTTCACGTTTTGTTCTATGATACCCCACTGGAGAATTATTCAAGCATCTGTGTGCAAAAGAAATGCCGGTAGATATTAAGTTCTAAATGAGACTTCTAAACGTCATCACGCCAATCATCAGCTGCCATTAGCTTAGCAGTGGTGATGTGAAGTCATGTGACTGTCTGATGTATTTAGTTTTTAGCATTCTGTTAGATTTGTATCTCTAGCATTGGCATTTGCACTTCAACTTTTATAAAAGTGTTTTTAATATGTGGAGATTATCCTGCTGAACAAAACATGTATTCATCATAAAAGTTTGTTTGCCACAAAGATTTTACGCAATAATAATGGGAAAATCCTCTTGGCTTTAACTTGAGGGAGACCTTGCTATGCTGGGTCGGACTAGAACAAAAAGTAATCACTACATCACAGCGTTAGTATCTAAAACTCAGTCAGTAAACATTGGACGGACATGATCTCTACTTGTTTAGAACCCAACCTAACTGACCTGAGAATGCTTTAATATTGATGATAGCAGTGAAGGGGAAGTTTTAGATTCGGCAATTAGCCAAATGGTACTTGGGAACAGACACTTGGAACGTTGGAAATCAGATAAGTGTAAGACGCCAATGTGTTAGAAAGTGAATATCTGTTTAGATTTCAGTTTTTCAATGTTAATTCAGATCAGCAGCCCTGTTTTTGGCCCTTCAAAAGAACACTAACCTAACCAAGCCTGGCCCTGTGTGCAGTGAATGGTAAAGGCCATACTGTATGTATGTACAGTTATCCCTGCAGGGTTTCACACTGGTGCAGCTTTAGAGGGCGTTATTCTGCAGCCACGCGCTGATCTCTTCCTCATTGGTACTGATCCACTCGATGTTGTTCCTCACTGTCTCCAGCGCCTGCTGCCTGGGCATCGCCCCGGCACCAGCATCCGGTGTTTTGAGGAAGAAATGCTCCATCTATGGAACCGGCAGAGAGAAATATGTTTCAAGTCTGAAAACGACTCAACTTCAAAGATCCACTTTTTCCCTTAAGAGGCATCAGTAAATAAAACTCTAAGCTAAGTTGATACCAGGGTAAAAGTATATATTGATCTTGTGATACATTTTTCTGCAGTAAAACTGGCTCACAACAATGTTCATAGCCCTTTTCAGGCCTACTGGGAGCATTTATTAAAGAAGAGTAAGTAAGTTAGTAAGTTACTGGGAAGACACATTTACGACCTGCACTACAGCAGCAAAATAAAAAAAGGGAAACGGCCTGAAACCAAACATATAAACAACAGTCTAACAAAGACACCAGTATTTAATGAACCAAAGTCGTAGATATTTGCACAAAAGGATAATACCAACCTTCCACAGCTGGAGCTCAGTGTTGTAGCTGGTGGTGATTCGACCCAGAAGGCGACCAAGGTTCCTGTCATTGATGGTGTACCTGTAGAGAAAGAAAATGCATGACCCTGATCAGCAAATCACATTAAAAACCAAGTGTTTTCTCTCCAGCAATATTCCCTTTTATATTACCCAGGTCCCTTCATTGCCATGTTCCAACCATCCACCAGATGCCCTCAGACTTTCCCTTCTTTCCCGGAGACTCTCTACCAATTTCCAAACCAACATCAATGATATTTGCACGTTTTGTTCAGCATGATAATCTCCAAATATTAACATCACTCTGGTTGAAGCGTTATCACCAGAAGTAGATTGCGAGCGTTTGGCTATAAACAAACTACATCAGGTTCGTGTGGCCGCTTGATTCTGGTATCAAGAGTATTTAAAAGGATTATTATCTGTCAAGCTCAAGACTCATCTTCCCAGACTTCTTCAATTCAATGAACCAAAGAATACTTCATGCATCTTAAAATGTAGTTTATGTTGCTTGCTTGATAGTGTGTTACTGTCTCTCTCTGTTTGTCAGGTCATAGACCTTGTTGCCCTCACCTGTTGACTAGGTAGTCCCAGTTGAGCGTGGTCCACTCCCAGGCCATGTCCTGCCCCAGTGGGTTGAGGGACACGTATCTCACTACAGTGAAGAGATCCTGACTCCTGACCACGTTCTCATCTTTAGTGGCCTCCAGCAGCCTTGGGGACAGGACAAAGGTTATGTCTATAAACAGTTTCTTTCTACGGTAACTGGAAATGTTCACATTGTTATAGTACACAAACATTTAAATATTTCCAACATGGCTGTACAAACCTAGTCCAACCCAGGCGATGCAACAACACTTCTTGAATAGTATCATGTAAACTCTGTGTATAATTACTTGTAGAGGAGTTCCACGTTCTCCACAGAGGCCAGTCCATACAGCAGCTTGTCCTTCTCCTGAGCCAGAGTAGTGTCTTTGTACTTATTGAACATTGTGTTCCACTTCGCTGCGTCACCAGATTTCTTCATGCCATATCTATAGACCAACAGTCTCAGGTTCACCGCTACACTGCTGCAGGGCAAAAGGGAAATACATTTTAATATCGAAGAGGGATGGAAAACATTATTCTAAAACAATATCTCTGTAAAAAATAGTGTTCTTGTTATTATAGAAAGTTTGTGGCAACATGTATCATATTGCAACACAGTTGAATTAAAAGCTTGTTGAGGTTTGGAACATCAATTGTAACTGTCAGGTTTGTCAGAATCAAACAGCAATGTTTTTTAAATTTCAATAATAACAATAATTAGATGTTACATATGCTGTGTCTCAATTTTAATACTTCACTGAGAACCCAGCTAGCGGGGAACGTTCTCACAACTTTGGCTAACGTTAACTACAGGTTCTAATAATGTTTTAAAGAAACGTTTTAATCTGATGTTCAAAGAACCTTTTTAGGATGTTTATTATTTCAAATAATGTTCCTATAAGGTTTAAGGTAAACTAAGACATAACGTTTTAACTGCAACATTCAGAGGATGTTTTGAGGATGTTATTAAGGCCTGAGATGACAGAACGTTTTTTTATAAAACGTTCCTTTAATGTGATATGTTAACAAAGGTGGAACGTTTTGCCTGCAACAATCTAAGGATGTGTTTTGGACATTGTTGGGGTAACACATTAAAGATGTTCTTTATAAAACGTTCCCTCAATGTTACATGATAACAAAAGAAGAACATTCTCCAAGCAACATTCTGAAAATGTTTTCAGGAGGTAATTCTTTTTTTATAAAACGTTCCTGTGGTGGCAAATATTAACAGGGTCATGGTCAACGTCAGATTTATTTCTAGAGTGCTTTTGTTTGAAAAGGATGTTTTAAAAAATCTGATGTCACCATATTTTCCTTTTGAAAAAAATAAACAAGCACGTAATTCATGATAAACTGTAAGCAGATATTGCATGTTTGCGGTGTCATGTGTGAGTTCCCAGCTAGACATTTTTGGTTCTCAAAGAATTCTGAGAATGTTACCATTCATTGTTCTAGGAATGTTTTCAGCGGGACGTTTTATTTTGGTTCCCAGAATGTTCTTCTGAAAGGGAGGATAACGTTCTTTAAAAACATTCTTGAAATGATTGGTGATAACCTTCTTAAAATGTTTTTGATAACCTTCATAAGATGTTTTTGATAATATTGTTAGAACATTATGCCCTACTATTCTTAAAACGTTTTCAGCGGGAAGTTTTAGTTTGGTTCCCAGAATGTTCTTCTGAAAGGTAGGATAACGTTCTTTAAAAACATTCTTGAAATGTTTGGTGATAACCTTCTTAAGATGTTTTTGATAACCTTCTTAAGATGTTTTTGATAATCTTCTTGAGATGTTTTTGATAACATTGTTAGAACATTATGCCCTACTGTTCTTAAAACGTTTTCAGCGGGACGTTAGATTTTGGTTCCCAGAATATTCTTCTGAAAGGTAGGATAACGTTCTCTAAAAACATTCTTAACATTTTTGGTGATAACTTTCTTAAGATGTATGAGCGCATTGAGAAAATGAATAGGACGTATAAAAACGAATTTGCATGCCAATATTCACCCACATGCACTTATAATCACACTAAGGTAAGTAGGCCCACAGTATTCATAATATCATTTGTGTAAAATATCCGAAAATAATCACACCTTTTTCTGACTATAAAGGTTGTGTCTCGTATGTAGGTTCTAAATGTTAGATAAGCTATCTGGCCGTGTGTGGTTTGTGAGGGCTGCGTATACAGTAAACAGTGTCCGCTGTTTATGCATATTGGATACAAATCATTATTGCACCCTTTAGATTTGAGACCGACAGACATATAGAGGAACGGACCGACTGTCACTGCCCGTCCCTGAAACCCCTGTTAGTGTTTGTATGTGTTTGTTTCTACTGTGTGTCTCTCTCTCCAACCTCCACTCCCAGCTCCACTTTTCTAATAAACAAATGTTACTGTGACACGTACAGTGACTTGTACTAGCTGCTGGTCGCATTAAAAAAAAAAAAATACTCCTGATAAATCGGAACGATACAGCACGTTATCCTACTCTAAAATAATAACATTCTGGTAACATAAAAAAATCTAGCTTGCAGCTGAAAACGTTTTAAGAATAGTAGGGCATAATGTTCTAACAATGTTATCAAAAACATTTAAAAAAGGTTATTACCAAGCATTTTAAGAATGTTTTTAGAGAACGTTATCCTACCTTTCAGAAGAACATTCTGGGAACCAAAAGAAAACTTCCCGTTGAAAACATTCCTAGAACAGTGAATGGTAACATTCTCAGAATGTTTTTAGAACCAAAGATTTCTAGCTGGGAACACTTTCATTTATACTATGAACATTTGTGTCAGTGTATTGTTGTCTCGAAACGCACACGGCTACTATTCCTGTCACTAAAATTGGCGATCGCCACTGTTAGCTAGCTAGCTCCCTAGCGAGGAACTTTGGGGTTAGAAATACTTGCAGACTGCTCAATTACCCAACAAAATGAAGGCTGGTTTATTTTGGACACCAGTATAGTGATAGGTTAGATAACAAGTGAAAACAAATTATAACTTTTATTAATATAGTGTTGTGTTTTCATGAGCAACCTCAATTGTGGCTTGTTTTGCAACTTCCGTTACGTAGCCAAGATGGCGGTTGTTGGTCGTTATTGACCTTTATTAGTGAATCCTCCTTTACTTATATTGTTATACATACTTCACTTTGGGACGCACTCAAATCTGCACATTTTATTACAGACTACGCACACTGAGACACAGCACTAGTGCTGATGTCTATTGTGCTAATATGAACTAGCAATGAATGAGAACAACTATATTCAAAGAAACTATAGGTCTGCCCATTTAGAATACCTTATTGTCTTTTTATTGAGGAAAATGTGACACTAGCGTGGTGATACCTGAGACTGCCACTAATCCATTGGTCAAAAATGCGAGAGGCTTCATTCAATGACACCTCATCCCCCATCTGACAGGAGATGCCGAGCACAGTCTCCCTCAGCAACCTGTGGGAAGACAGTCACATGACACTTTACAGTGGGTGGTAAACCCGGTTAGCACAGAAGAGCAAAGACACATTCTGTATGAGCAAAGGTGTTGTTACAGTCACCAGATTTAATGATTGTACAAAGTAAAGGAGTAAAGGGAGGATCCCTCAGTCCTGTGTGTAAATCACACACTGTCACTCCCTGCTGTACCTCTCAGTCTGTGTTCCCACATCCTCCCATCCCAGTTGTGTTGTGATGGCTTTAACATGGTCTCGGAACAGTTGCTAGAGGAAATATACAGAAACATTGATCTTAATAAAATCCAGGGAACTATACACAACCGTAATGGGCACCTTTTCCTTGATCAATATAAGCAGATTATTATTGATAAAATCCAATTAATATCAATTTATTGTATATATTGATATAAAGTTGATTTCAAGAAAATAGTTATACTATTTTGAAAAAAAACATACAATAATAGAATGCGAAAAATTATAAGATTACCAAAATAAATGGTGATAAAGTCATGGGGAAAATGTCATATAGATAGAGACACTTTTAAAACAGCATCTGAACAAGTGTTATACATTTTGAAAAGATTAACAGAAATCTAAAACTAATCAGCACCAGAATCAAATAAAGGCAAGCAAAGAAACGTGCATACAGATATAGAATAATTATTAATATATTGTCTTCACGTACTATATGGTTTTATACATTATAGATGTCTCTTTCATAACAATCAAACCATTATTCCCTGAAGCTGTTATACACCAACCATAGCATTCAATTAATGACTTGATTTATGATTAAAGTTTAATGTCACGAAATAGTGTGAAAACGACTTCTGTGTTGATTCTGCTGAGGTGGCTTATTGAAACTTGAGATAAACTTAAAGGTTAATGAGATTCTAGGTTTTAAATGTTGCACTTCAAAACATGAGGATGCTCAGCTCCTTTACCTGGAACTTTGGGTAGAACGGTTTGTCTGACAGCATGCTCCGGACATATGCGATGGAGGAGGACACACGCTCCCACACGATGTAGTCCGTCTCATTTTTCAGGTACTTTGTCAGGTTCAAGGCATTACCATAATCTATAACATTCGCCCTGAACAGGAAGCAGAAATTAAAATCTCAGAATTGAATGTCAGTAATGTTGATACAGTGCTTTGGGCTTAAATCTTACCTTGCAAGAGCAAAAACATCATCGATGTAGCTCGTGCGATCAGCTGCATCTAACTCCTATTAAAGTTAGAAAACTGAGTCAAATAAGAGATTAACATTTCCAACAACACAGTGAGCTCTCTCAGGATAGTGGGATAAAACATAGCAGTACTATGTCATAAAAGAGACATTTAGCTCAGGTTGTCTGTGTTGTATGTGAAAAATATTTCAATTCAAGATTTTGATTACAGCCCAAATTTGAAATAATGGGCATGTGCCACTCATGGTTAAATGATGAGAGGCCGTCTAGCTCACAACTCATGCTTGGTCTGACAAACAATATCAGAATCTCACACGTACACCATTCAACTCTTTTATACATATAGCTAAAGACTTTTACACGCACAATCATACTCTCTTTCACACACTTTTGTCTGGGCCATAAATCAAACTTACTTACATACCAAACTGTACTTTCTTAGAAACACTATTATTCCCACTTACAGACAACATCATACTAGAATATAATACTCGAGTAGTGTATGCAAGATGGAAAACTTTGTGTGTGAGAAAGAATGATAGTGTATGTGAGAGAGGAATTGTAGTATGTATGAGGGTATAGTAGTGTGTGTGAGAGAGAATGATAGTGTATGTGAGAGAGGAATGTAGAATGTATGAGGGTATAGTAGTGTGTATGTGAAAGACAATGCTTGTGTTTTTGAGAGCTTATGACAGTTTATGTGAGAGGACATTGTTCTGGTTGTGAGAGAGTATACATTAAAAGGAAGTCAGGTTGATCCAACAACAACAAATAAGAACTTTTGGTAACACTTTATATTAAGGTACACAAATTAACCATCAACTAGTTGTTGATTAACATGCTTATTAGCAGTATATTGGCTCTTTGTTAGTCATTATAAAACACTTATTAATGCCTTATTCTACATGACCATATTCTACAAGTAATAGGCCATTAGTTGAGAGTTTGTCCTCAATAACCCTCTAATTAGTGCTTATATATTGCAAGTAAGGAAGTTGTTTGGTCTTACTATGCTCAATATGGGCCTAATAAGGCAGTAGTACCACAAGAATAGTAATTCTCCCGTAATAACACTTAACAAATATGATCTATCCTTATGTAACAAGACATGAAACTATAAGTGTTAATTCAATCTAAATAACTCAAAATCAGGTATTTCTATCGAAGAATATGTTCCCTATTTTATTTTTTCACTCATTACTGGATCAGTGAGCTGCATGAGACGATACTGACAGGCTGTCAGGAGAGAGAGAGAGGGGGAGAGAGGAAAAGAGAGCGCTTGCGCTAATTTCTCCCGTGTTATTATCCAAAGTTAACTTGAATAATGTACTTCATTTGAATGTAATAATTATGTTGGTTGTTGTTTGTGGAAGCGCCAGTGAATGAACCCCATTAACTGAGTTTTTAACATCACTTTAAATGGAAGATCCCCATAGGCCCCGCCCGCTCGATCGGATCAGCCGATACTGATTCCGGCGATCGGCGATCAGCCCAAAATTGGCGATCGGAGCATCCCTAGTTCACGTTAAGCCAATTTGTAGTTATAGCTTTCTTACTCGCTGCAAGTAAAACCTTAGTCAAATATAGATCGCCTCCCATCACAATATCCTTAATGTTCCCAATATACATCACCGGGCAGGTATTTGGGATTCCATACCCCATAATAATTTGTAACTGCAATAACCTTCTCCCAATATGACCTTATCTTTGTACAGTTCCAGAAAATGTGCGAGTGGTCAGCCTTCATGTTCCCACACAACCTCCAACACTGTTGCTGTACACCAAGTTGCCTGCTCTTTATTTTGGGTGTTATGAACAAAAATGTTCCCTATTTTAAAGTGAAGTCTTGTTCATAACCAATAAGCTAGTAGTTTGACTCTAATTGACCTGAACAGGTTCCCTATTCTAAAGTTGCCTCCTGTTCACACTTTGTAAATACATTATAGCACACAACTACTGAAATTAACCTCAACAGCACATGAACAAAGTAGGCTCACGTTGAAATATCTGTTTTATTAATGAACCACTATAGAGAGGTTCAGACACATCCTAAAACATGTCAAGTTTCTCCAAGGCTGAGAACACATAATGCAGCCTGTACTTTTTAATAAAAACTGATTTTGAACAGAGTTTATGTATTTGTGATCATAATGTGTGACCTGCTTGTATATACCTACACAATAGGTGTACTGTTCTCTCTATGTGTTGTACTGTCTCAGTGTGAACATACACTGAACAAAAATATAAACGCAACACTTTTGTTTTTGCTCCCAT
>CALSBZ010046899.1:243470-265488 GCA_943591055.1 Gobionotothen gibberifrons | reverse complement strand
ATGTTTCACCAACGAGGCATTTTGGGGAGGTATTTTCTGTTTTAGAGTTTTACTCGCTACAGGGTGTACTTTGAGGATTTTGACTCTGCACACCGTTTACATGCATAAAAACCTTCATAACACACAAGGGGACAGGTAATAACCGGAAAAGCATGACATGTGTCCTTTAAGTATATTTTGATGCTAATACTTTTCTACTTTTACTTGTAACATTTTGAATGGAGGACTTTTTATTGTAACCGAGTATTCCTACACTGGTACTTTTACTCAAGAACAAGATCTGAACTTCTCCCACCTCTGACAATAAATCCTGAGTGGTTACCAAAAACAAAACCTGCTCTGAAGGTTATTTTCATTTTACAAATCCTGCACTCAGCTTTGCTTTCTCCAATATCATTGAAATGCAGCCAGATGCTGCTTCTTTTTTCGGTTTTCACTCATTTCTTGACTTTTTCCGACGCACTTGCATTTAAATCCGTCTCCCCGTCGCTCTGTGCAGCTGGCCTGTACCACTACACCTGCTGTGCCCCTCACCCTTCTTTCACATAATGGTATGATCCTAGTGTGTACTCGCATATGATTGGCCGCATGGTGGCCCAGCTAAATAAAGTCCCGCCCCTGCCTGCAAGGATTCACAGCAAGAGTAGGAGGAGCGGCTGGAGATTCTGCTCTCCCCGACGGGAGTCTGCTCTTCTAGCGGCATCTCGCGATCGGCGTGTTGGAGACCTCTGAATTAAATTATCAAGTCACCTCAAGTCAGAAGGCTCAAGTCCAAGTCAAGTCCCGAGTCATTGGTGTTCAAGTCCAAGTCGAGTCGCAAGTGTTTTGTGATTTTGTCAAGTCGAGTCTCAAGTCATCAAATTGGTGACTCGAGTCTGACTCGAGTCCAAGTCATGTGACTCGAGTCCACACCTCTGGTAGATAGTATAAGAAATGTGCAGAATATGACAGTTTAATGGTGGAGGTATACACACATATTGATAGATGTCTTGTAATGCACTGTTGAGGAACCTGCGACCCAGGTTTTTCATTCATTGCATAACTACACCGTAGTTGTGTATGATATGTCAATAAACCTTTGACCGTTCGAGTCCAGTTTTGGATAGTCTGCCGTGGTTTCGTTCCAAGTGCTGACGCTCGGCGTAACCTTGGCGCACTGCCACTCCAACATCCAATCCCAGAGCTTGAAAATTAATCACAGGGTTTGTCAAGCAACAGGACTGTAGTCCCAAACGATAGCTGAGGATTATGGGTAGTGTAGTGTCTTCGGCCATCCTAAACCCCAGAATGTTTTTCGGATTTCATATCGCATTAACACCATATCCCAACGTGCATTGCGGCTAAAACATCCAATCACCGAGCTTAAACCATAGCTGAGGATCTTGGGTAATCAGTTCAGTGGGTGTGTATCGCAATGATGCTCGAAATGTCCCTTATAGGCCTACGTCTGTTTCCGGTTATTTTATTTTGAAATTCAGTTCCTGACGGACGCCAAAAAAGCCCAAGATAGCCCAAAACAAGGATAACAGTGGGGCCTAACAGGTTATTGTTGAGTAAATAACAGTGTGTTATTTAGAAAAGAATAACAAATTAAAAGGACAAAAAGATAAAAAAAATACAGATTTCAGTATTCTGAGGCTCTGAGCCCCATTTATTTTCCTCGCGGACGGCAAAAAAAGTCCAACATGTTTTTATGAACCCCACAGCTTCCGGTCTTCCAAGACCCGACCGGACAAAAAGACGTGTTGCAGGCACGAAACACATTATATACATTAAATACATTGCTTTTAAAATCGTTCTGTGTGACACAAAAAAAAGGGGAAAATCGTGTTGGTGAACACGAATCAATAGATTAAATGTATGTAAATATAACACGAAATGCCGTGAGACTGGGTTTGCCATTTTGTTAGAGTTGGACGCTTGCTCCTACAAACCTGTTGCTCAGTTTGGCCTTTTTGCAGTATTTCCTTCAGTACTAAATATAGTTGTTTAAGGTCCCATGTCATGGCCATTTCTACTGATCATAATTCCATTGTTGAGGAATACTAAAATAGATTTATACTGTGCAATTTTCCAAACTCACATTGGTTTCTCATACAGCATCTCTGTAAAGTATGTGTATTCACTCTCTGTCCTAAACGGCTTGTTGGAGCTCCTGCCCCCCCCCCCCCCTCCCTGTGAGCCCAGTGTGCTCTGATTGGTCGGGACGTTGCGAGGCTCGCTGCTCAGTGAGCTGGCTCACTGGTGTGGTTTCCGGGTTGGCGATACAGCAAGACAGCGCAAAACTCATCCTGAGCACACACAAACACTCACAGCCTAAGTAAAAACAATAAGTGTGGCTTGATATTGAGTAAGAAAAAGGTTTATAAACGCTGTGAGAATGGGTCTGCGGAGAGCATTTCTCCGCGATCCCAACTCGTCTATTACTAACCAGGGAGCTCTATGCAAGTCAATGGTCAAGTCAACTGTTAGTTGAAAATGTACGCTAAAGGTCCCCCCACTGCGTTTGATAGTGACGCCAAGGGATCCTGGTGTGTAAGGAGCTCCGCAGATTAGTCCATTTTGGTTGCGGAAACCGCATGACGTCATGCGGTTCCCGGAAGAAACAAATGGAAAAAGAGAAATCTCCAACGAGGCGTTCTGGGGCAGCATAGACAGGTATTTTCTGTGTTAGTGTTTTACTCGCTACAGGGTGTACTTTGAGGGTTTTTGACTCTGCAGACCGTTTACATGCATAAAAACCTTCATAACACACAAGGGGACGGGTAATAACCAGAAAAGCAGGACATGGGACCTTTAAATCACCATAAACAACCCACTGTAGTAGTTTTTATGGATAGTGGTCAAGGAAAGAACACCACTTCTTAACAGTGCATAACTCAATTATTGTATCCAATTGAAAAATGGTCATGAGCAGTGCTTTTCAATAACATTTCTAATGGAATTAAGTAAATAAGTCAAATTGTCCTTAATTTCCAGGCCTCCACGACAACCCCTGGTTATGCGACTGCCAAATCTCCATGGTGATGTCATTGTCCATGTCCATGGGGAGTCCTATAGTTCTCATGGACCAGCTGCTGATATGCCGCCGGTCTCTGGAACAGACTGGGATTCTGATGACCGAGGCTGATCTGTCCCTCTGTATGAGGCCTTCATCTCTCCACTGGGCAGCAACGTAATCCTCCGCTGTGACGCTACCGGGTACCCAACACCGACCCTGATATGGATCAAAACCACAGCCTACACTGGTAAGCAATACAGGGTCAAGCTCCGGTGAATAAGTGATGTAACTAACATCTGAGAATTAGTTAAGTCATGTTGTCATTTGGTTCTCTTCTGCGCAGATTGTTGCCGACAAGAAATCCCTGAGGACTCTGACCAGCTACCCAGGAATTTAGAAAGTTGTAAGTGATGCTATCTTGTTAAAAAGTTTGCATTGGTTTCTGGTCTCTTAAAGCTAAGATTGTGCATCTTGTTATGTTCCAGTTATGCAGGAATCTCCTCGAGTTGGAGTTCGCTGGTCCATAATCACCCTGAACGGGCTATCGTACAAGGATGCTGGTGAGTATCGTTGCCAGGCACGGAACATGGCAGGAATATCTGAAGCCCCAATTAAACTGAAGGTGGTGGGAGTCTCAACACTATCTCGTCTTCCAAAAAAGAAGAAGAAGAAGAAGAAGAAGTCCCGAAAGATTTCAACCAACTCATCATTAAATAACAGGAAGACAAACCTGAATACCGTTCAAACCAACGCCCCTTCGGTGAAGGAGAATCAGATACTCCAAAACATTACGGCCCCTTCCATTAACAAGACCCGGATGGCTCCTACTCTTTCGCCCAAAGTGTACAAATACATTAAAAGGCGCAAAATAAACTTAACAGATGCAAAAACCTCAACATCTGTTAAGTCTCCAAATGAGCCCCCGAAGAACTCTACAACTGTTCTGTTGTCAAAAACAGTTGTATGAGAAACACTGAAGAAGGTCTGGGTCTGTTACTTGATTGACTTTTAAAGTGGAGTTGATGGGAAAAGTAATGAAGGCAAATTTTTTGTGAACCTTTAGTTGTAGTGTACCATTTCTTTTTTTGTTGTTGATAATTTTGAACTGCAAAATAATGGACAGTTTTGTTCATGAGATATTCTAAAAATGTAAAAAAAATTCCCCACACATAAAGGAACTGCGGTATGATTGTCAGTGTGAGACAGTAGAGTAGAGCTGGTGTACTCCAGGAATGACACTCCATGGGCACTAATCATTCAGAGGGATATGGGAAATATAAGAGAAACAATAATTAAAAAAAATTGCTTTCCAGTTAGCCTCATTCGTACTTTATGTTTACTGCTAAAAAGGAAATGCTAGCATGCTAAACTAAGATGATCAACTCGGAAAACAGTACACTTGCTACAGTAATCAACATGTTAGCATTGTCATAGTGAGCATGTCTATGGTATTAGCAATAAGCTCCAAGCATCACTGTGCATTAGCAGCCAGACACAACTTGTGGAAACAACACCAAAAGGATTCAGAGGTCAGTTGGAACAAACCGACTGGAACCAGGGGCACATGGCTTGCTGGATTTCAAAGTAACAAAACACATGTCAAAAGCGCACTAATTAACACAAGGTGTACGATTATCCAACAGAAAACATAAATGTAACCACTACAACAGGGGTTGGCATGTAAGTTTGGCATTGGGCCAATATTTTTCTGAGCCACTAGATGCGGGCTGGAACATAATCAAAGTAATTGATTGTTAAAACATGTGACACGTTTGAATGCTTGGGGGGGGTGTTATTGAACTTTCAGGGGGGGAGGGAGCCTCGCTTCGGTGCCGCTGCGGTGCCGTTCTGTGATTCCCCAGATGGCCAGTCCGCCACTGCTCACAAGCTTATTAAGATCCAAAGCTTTAGTGCGTTTTGAATCAATGCTGAGTACAGCCAAACTTGACAGTCTCTTCTCTGCCATTGTAGACCGAATGCTTCTCGCTCGCGCAAGGGCCGGGGGATAGGGTTACAACGCTCGCGTCTTGCACTCACTTGCACTCGGACATTAGGGATTTTCTCTCATAAATGTCCTATGAGCCAAAACTTTTCTTTCAAAACAAAGCTGCCAACTGGGGTGCAGGGACGTGCACAGACATTTTGGGGGGCAGGTGCTCAAGTGAGAAAAAGGGCACTTCCCATAATCATTTATAAAAAAGTGTTTTAAAACAAAAAGTTAAATATAGTTGCACATCTCTGACTTACTGACCAATTAATTTTAATACCCTCACACTCACGCAATTGTTTAATACTCAACAGAATTCTACAAAATAATCAGCTAACACAGAGACAATGGTCTTCTTTAGTATTCACTACGCACAAGAGCAGACCACAAACTAGTACAATTAATATATATTAAATGAGCAGCCAACAATCAAAATTATGAAGTTACTGTTTAAGGACATTACAGGCAAAAAGATCGTTTGTTCATGTACTTGTTATTTTGGTCTATTTTGCTTCCATGTTTTCTTTCACTCTAATGGAAATAAAACTTTCAAGAAACACATATATATGGTGTTTGTTTTACTACCATGTCTGAATTTATCTATAGATTTAAAGCTAATTTGCATTTAAACATAACATTTCCGGGGAAAATACTGACTTGACGTAAGTAACTATCTGGGGAAGTTGTGAGGTGATATGTTTTTTTGTTTTATCCTTTTCACCTGCAATGCCTTGGTAACTGCATGCAAATTAGCGCATTTTAATTAAGCCTAGTTAACGCCTAATTTGCATATCAATGTGGCGATGGTGGTGACGTTATTAGATACACATTTTACTGTATTCACTTTAAGTGTCTCCCCCTAAGTACAGTACATTAGCTTGTATGCCCATGATAAATTGTCTTAGCTAAACCTTGAGCTAACTTATCCATTAGCTAGTAGCCATACCATAGTTAACTATATTTGTTATTGTCAAGTTGTGATTTGGTTGGTTTGATTGACTCCTGTCTAAACTTGAAAATGGCTTGATTCTTTCCAAAAGGACACACGGGACAACTCAAACTTGAATCTTTCCTCTTTATTTGAGTGATTGCAGTTTCCTTTTTGCTTCATTCAGCCTCTTGTTAGCCTCTTGATGCATCATTCAGTCATTTAGGTTGAAAACCAGCAGCGTCTTTGGTCGAATCTCTGAGTCTCTTCTCCTCTCTCACAGCGAATTGTTTGTCCTCTGCTGAGAGTGTGTTCCCAGGTGTGTTGCATTTAGCTCATTAAATAGGAAGCTCGCACTCTTCATTTGAGCCACATTCTCAGTGGAATCACAGACCCTAGGCTCCCTGTCTCCACCTGCTGGACTGGAGCCAGATGTTAAATTGCACTTCTCAGGCTCTGAGAAAACAGTTATTGTCTTTTTGCTAATTGGCTGTAAACTCGAGGGACTGGCAGTTTATTCATTTGTTCATCACCACTCACCTTCAAAATAAGCCAAGAAAAGCCGGCATAACATGGGACAGTAAAATGGACTGAACTGTGTTACTGTTCACCAGAGTTGGGTGTATACCACGCTCTTGAATAAAGATACAGTGCATACAGTACTGCATAAACATGTCTGAGTCAGCGATAACTTTCGAGGGGTGGAGGTATGCCCATTATTTTGAGTTTGTCCGAAGAATAGACAGGAATGTGACGGTGAGGTGCAAACTGTGTCCAGGCCAGAAGCTGTTATCCACTGCTGTAAACACCACGTCAAACCTCAACAAACACCTGCAAAGAACACATGCTAAGGTGAAGCTAATAGCTAAGGACCCCGAACCCAGAGTGAGGATGTTGTGAGTGCGCCGCCGCCGACTCCGAAGCAGCAACAATTAGAATGTGGAGGACCGGTAACCAAAGCAGAGATGGACAGGCTTGTAGCATCCTTCCTAGTAGAGGACATGTTGCCCATTTGCACAGTGGAATCACCATCGTTCAGAGATATACTGCACAAAATACAGATAGCAGGAGACAGAGGACAGATAGGAAAACATTCAGGAGCTATCTGGATCAGTCTTATGCGACAATGGAAACGGAACTAAAGAGAACATTTGAAACTTTAGCAGTCTGCGTGATCTGCCTGTAGGGAGGGGCGGGCCTGCCCTGCGAGTAAAGTAACGAGTAACGTAACGAGTTACTTTATGTAGAGAGTAACGAAGTAGTGTAATATATTACTTTTTTTTAGTAACGACCCCATCTCTGCTGTTCACATATAAGTAAACATTACGTTTGAATGATTTAATGAGCTGGTGTTCTTTTTTTCAAACCACAAACTGCATGTTGGCTATTTCAGCACCACGCGCAGTCCACCTACTAATTGATCCACTATCAGCTTCAGTGCACCCCGCTGCCAGATTGTGCCTGTGCTGTGTCATTCACTCTCAACATGGATAAAAGTACAATAAGCATTCTTCAGGTGTAGGTAGATTCTCTATTCGGATATTATAGCCTATATGTGCGACTGTCGGTCCGATATTGTAAAAAAATAAATAAAATGTTTTTAAAATATATTTTATTTTTATTCTCAAAATAATTTTCCGGGCCAAATATTATTGCTGGCGGGCCACCAATGGCCCGCGGGCCGCCTATTGCCGACCCATGCACTACAAGTTGTGGTTTGAGTATGTGTGTTGGATATATTTGTGGTTCTGACTCAAGGGGGGTTACCTTGGTTGGTTATTGGCTAGTGGTTACACAATCCAAATCGTTATGACATCATAAAGGGGCCAACATCTGATCAGCTCATTTTTAGATAGCTTTTTATATAAATGGATCAGGACAAAAAGAGAGTGAATCTTTTTTTCTGAAATGTTCAGAATCTCTTTACACATGTTTATGTATAAAATACATGAAAAAGTGGATTTTGCACAATAGGTGACCTTTAAATGTTGCGTTTGTTACGAACCAGCAAGTAGTGGAACTCAAATGCACGACTGAGACAAGTTTTCAAAACAAAAAAAGGTCTTTACTTAAGATGAGAACCAAGTACAAAAAAACATCTCTTATAAAGAGGCAAAATGTAGAAAAGAAAACTTGCAAAAACATGGAACTAAATCAAACTTGGCTGTGGAATATTAGTAAAAAGATTATTGGTTTATCCGATGGCTTTCTTGATGACACAAGACGAACTGGCACAGGACAAAGGGAGATCAGGGCTGAATCGAATAGTCCATTTAGCTTAGGAACCTTCCTAACGGAGTGAAATTACCCGGAAGTCCCTCAGTGGCAGCCATGATAAGTGCCGTTCGAATTCTCTAGATCAGGGGTGTCAAACTCAAGGCCCGGGGGCCAAATCCGGCCGTGACTTCATTTTCTGTGGCCCCACAAGAGCTTGCAAAGAATAGTATATGTTTATTATACGGTTACATGATGATTTACAGAAGCGCAGTGTTTCCCCTATATACAAATATGCACGCCGCTGCTAGGGGGCGCCAGCCAGGTACCCACATTTTTTTTGTTTTAAATAATAATAGGTGGCGACCCTTTTTCGTTTTTAATTGTTTGTTATGTGGATTTGTAGTATTTGTGTTACTGTATGTTCAATAAAGGTGTATTTTTGCTAAATCTTGAGACATTGCCACTGTATGTACTAGGCAGGGCAGATTTTTGACATAGTGAAAGTGGGGGATGTTGGCTTATCAGGCGCCCGCAGCTCACAGCCAAAGTGCGAGCGAGGGAGAGAGAAAGAGAGGGCGCACCGGTACCGGCGCTGTTGTTATTAGAATCTGGTGCTAGCTGCGCTAACGGATATAAGAAGTAGATGTTTCTACAACCAGGGTGGAGGAGAGCTCTCCTGTCAGACTGAGAGGCTCAGTGAGGTAAAGGACTCTCTGAGTGTTTAGATAGTTAATTGTAGTCTAAGTTATCTCAGTGGGTCTCAAACAAATATGTGTTTACAAATTATATAAACACATATTTCCAAGGCACTCCTTTATAATTATTAGGATAAATAAAAACAGGTTTGAAATCATTCCAATGTATACTACAGGACAGTAAACCAAAAATATCGTTTAAAGTTGGTGAGATACAAAAATATGCATACATTAATAAATCTTAACTAGGTAAAATAAGATATGAATGAACAACAAAAATAAAATAAGTTACATTTATTTGTTATTGGCTATGGTAGGTTATTGGTTATGTTCCCATACTTATTTGATTATTAAAATGTAAACCGATCTTTTTCATATGGGTGTTTTAGAGTTGTACCCCCTAGATCAGGTCTCTAGTAATTGTGTGCTCAAAGTGCACCAGATTGAAGCATTTTACTTTAAAATGTTCAAAAACTTCGCACGTGCACACACTAAAACATTCCACGCGCTCCGCGCTTACATTATGCTGGACCCACGTGCCTTAGCACTGCTGCTATGACTCCATCCTAGGGGAAACACTGAAGCACGTTGCCCATAAACTACATGCCCCGTAATGCATCTCAAATTAGACTTTTTCCTCAGAATTTGACTCTTTTTTAAAAATGTTACTTTATTTTTAAATGTCTCTTCCTTTTCATTTTGTGACATTCTCACTGAAGAGACTTGCAATTATTTGCCCCAGACTTCTGCTTTCAGACGTTGTTAATTATGAAGTTATTACCCTATCTGATAATAATCCAATGCAGAGGCAATAATGTAATATAATAAATTATTTTATATATATATTTATATAAGTTACAACCGGCCCTTTGAGTGCAGCCATAATGCTGATGTGGCCCGCGATTAAATTGAGTTTGACACCCCTGCTCTAGATGATAGGAAAGGAGGTTTCAAACTTACTTCATAACCTCCTTTAGCTTAGGAACCACTGGACCTCCCTAACCGAAAGGAGAGGAGAAAATGCTGCCCCACAATTGCAGCCGCAGCATTTGCCGTCACACAAGTCGGCCGTTCACGGAAACAACCGATTATGACCGATAAATGATATCATGAAAGTTACGGTGCTTATTAAGCATTTTAAAACGTATGTGGTAAGTTGCCAAAGTGCTTTGTTTTGAACGTTCATCAGTATTATAATCAAAAAGAGAAATATGAACGTTAGTTTTTACTGAAATTATCAAATAAAGTCAACATTTCACAGTCTTTACTGAGCTGTGTGGGGTTTGTTCAACTTTTAAAAGATGTTTGAATGGTGATATACACAGTGATAGATGTTAAGGACTAATGTTTATAATAAATACATTTGTATTGATTTTAAGATCTTTTCATACAATCATACGTATTGGGATCATTTGTATTAATGTGGCCCGGAGGGAGAGGGTGACGAGCATAAGTTTCACTTTCCTTTTTTATTTCAATTCCAACTTTGGTCATGAAGAATATGTTTCTCTGTTGTCCCCGTTCATAAAGCATAAAGCAACTGCATCAGAGCACGGTGCAGAGTCTCTAGATGAGTTTACAATAGTCCCTCGTTCTTATTAAACATCCATGTTGTCGTCCGCTGTATAGAAAACTGTGGTATCCATGGTTTCCCCACAGCAGCAGACGCACAAAATGACGTCCGCTGGCGCATCATAAACACGTCGGATAGTGAAAGTGCAGTCGGATTCTCTAAAGTACCGCAGTCTCTTCTCCTAAGTCCTTTCGAATTCTCCTATCCACTATCCTTTAACCCCTTGACGTTTCACTCAGCAGTCAAGGAATAGACGATAGGGTTAGACGTTAGGAGCTGATTTTTGGACTATCCGACCACAACCGAGGACTATATCCACAAGAGGTAATGGGACACAGGTGACAACGATCAAGGGAAGGGCTGACAATAGGCTTGTTTGAGACAAGCAAGACCTGCGCAGTTGCGATCAACGACTTGCTTGTGCGTTGCATGATGGTTAGTCATTTTGTCCGACTTGCTCTGGAGGCTCGCCTACATGAGACGTTGAAATCTCGCGGGACAAAGACGCCCGCAGCCTTGAGAGCGAGGCGAGGCGTGGCGCCGCAGTTCCTCTCCACGGGTTGCGGAAGCGAAATGCTTGATGGGAAACGTCTCGCTGGTATCTCGAGCTGAGCGCTCATTGGTGGTTTTTACCACGTGCTGCTGATGAAACTCTCCAATTGGCTCGGCAAAAGTTTGCCAGTTTTACGTCGCCACTTCCATTCACATTTTTCATCATTGTTCCACAATGTTTATTATCATCATGAATATATACTATACTTGCACTGCTTACCGTTTTCATACTTTATATATCTTAGCATATTCATACACACTGTTCATACTGCTCACAGGCTGCTGTGTATATCTAGTGTATTCTAGAGACTTTCCCTAGACCTTTTATTTATTACCACCTTTTTATTTTATTTTATTGTTTGTTTGTTTTTATTGCTTTTTATTTTATTCTACCGTGTTGTGTATTGTTTTTATACTGTTCATGCCCACTGCTTGTAGCACTTCGGGATTTGAAATCAAATATGAAGTGCTTTATAAATGAAACCCATTATTATTATTATTATTATTATTATTATTATTATTATTATTATTCATACCCCTCACTGTTTATTCATCATTCAATTCATTCTATATTTTATTCTGTAGATTGTGGACATTACTTTTCACTTTACTGCTTGTTGCACTCCTGGTTAGAAGCTAAACTGCATTTCGTTGTCTCAGTACCTGTAATATGTGCAATAACAATCAAGTTGAATCTAATCTTGAGCAGGAACAAATGTATTTACTTAGTACATATCTGACATTAACGATTAAACACATGTGTGCATTCTTTATAAATGCAAACCGAGTCAAGCCGACTCCGGAGGTGGCGGTATGCACCTTAAAGTTGTTTGCAATCCGCCAAAAAACCGAGAGAAGAAGAAAAAGAAGACGAAGCCGACTCCGAGCTGTCCGACTTCAGGCGAGCTTTTTGAGACCTCCCCCGGCTGCGATCGGCTATTCTCGTCTACTTTCCAGGCGAGCCGCAACGCGTCTCAAACAAGCCTAATCACACAGGAGGGAAAACACACAATGGCAGGAAGTGCTCTGAAACCAGAGGGAAAGGTAAGTACAAAATAAAACAGGAAGTGCACGACGAGACTAGACATGAGTGACTGTAACTTGACAAGTGGACAATTAGATGCACCTAAATCTAAACATAAACTATAACTAAACATGAAACACATAACATAAACCTGATAAATAACTTAACCTAACATGAATAAATGAACAAACATGTTGTGATGTTACAGCGTTTACATTTATAACAATACCCATCACATGAGGGTTTTGATTAAAGGACGGTAATTAATGATCTAATTATTAATAGACCAGTCAGCTACAGATTGTGTGTTATTTATTGTTGATAGACACCTGAGTGACGTGCATGATTTCTAGTCTTTGGGTCTTGGTAATGAGTTTGAGATGGACTGGTGCAGCGTCGGTCTCAAGCTTCCGTCACAAAACTATGAATTTGCTCTTTCCTAATAGCTTGCAGTGCTGATCTTGTTGGGAAAGACAGCCATTTAGTTGTCTATCTCATCTTGGAATTGTCCTCCTAGTCCAAAATATTATTCATGTTGGTAACTGGCATTAGTAATTGGACTGCAGTGTGCAAACAAAACAGCATCATGCACTATTAGCACTCTTGCTAAGATTACACTTCACATTGTCACACATTTTTGGCAGCATGGTCAGGCGGATGTTCAGTGAAGGTCAAAGATGAAGGAGCCATAACTTTTATGAGTGTCTTATCTCTGTGAAACTTGGAAAAACAATAAAGATACAATATGAGAAAGAAACTCAGGGTCAGAACGGTTGTATAAGCTTTGACTGCTTTGACCCTTTTTTAACCACACAGTATTTAAAGCCCTGGTAAAAGTATGTAAGGCTTGGCCTGAGACTGGCACTCAACACATGATTATAGAAAGGTTAAGCCAAACTTGATGATCGTTCATCACTGCCTTTCTTTTAGATGATGTAAACTGAGAAAGGACTGGAGAAACCTTATGAATGAAGATGCTTCCAAACGGGTTACCAGAGGCAAATCATTGATACATTTTGATGGGTATGAAAAAAAAGAAATGAATGATATGCCGTGACAACAATGTTTGTTGGCTTTGAATCCCATAATGCCAAAGCACAGGGGTAAATGAGATACAAGCAAGTGCATAATCATGGTACATGGTTTCATTCTACTGTTCAACTTATGATTGTTGAGATGTAGAATAAAATGAGGTTGCTAACATAATTTTTTTAATAAATGTTGTTGTGACTATTACATCTGTTAAAGCTTGAACAACCTTGGTGGACAGACTTGAAATATAGCAATACAAAGGTTGGTGAAAAAGAACAGTGACCTGAAACAGACTTATAATCATGTTTTACATGTGATTTAAACTCAAGCTGCCACCAGAGAGACCAGCAGAGTGGAAGATGAAAACCCGATCCTTATGAAAGCGATGAGTAGACTAACATTTCTCAAGTTAATACATCAAACCAAAACAGATATGTGTTTCCATCATGTTTCTACAGATGGCGCTGTTGCTGCTGAAACAAGTTTAAAAGTGAATATTTCTACATAGTTAATCCCTCTACTGTGGTGCATCCAACACAATACAGACATTGTTTTGTTTTTCTGTTCACGTGCTACTCTGTTGACCAGAGAGCAAAAGCAAAGTCATGTCCAAACAAAAGACCCTTCCCCCCATCAGGTTGTGCTGTATCCAACAGACATTTAAATAAAATCCACTCAGATAGGGGTTTAGAATAAAAAAACACTTTCGTTCACATATTTCAAAAAGAACAACACATAGCACTTTCAGGACACACGTACAGTTGAACTTTAGCTGTTGATTTAGAGGCAGATTGTAGATGTTTAACAGGAGGAGGCGTTTTAACAGCACAGAGGAAGCAATAAATCTCTCGCCCAATGTGTGAGATTCTCTCCCCTGTCTGACAGATTTATTCTCCTCACTTCTCTTCCTCTTTCTTCTCTCCACCCCTCGGCACTACACAGGGGCCAGCTTTAGATCAGCGCACACAGCTAATCTATACTATAAGAGCCAAAAGCTGCAGCTCTGACTTCAGGTCAGCTGTGGAGCCCAGTTTGAGTCCAGGGAAGTTTGGAAGTCACCATGGTGGAGAGCATGGACATGGAGAAGCAGCACAAGCGTTACTGCATCCGCGGTAAGCATGCAGCCATCATCTGTGCCACGGTGGTGGTGTGCTCTTTAGTGGTGGGCCTCGGGGTGGGTCTTACCATGTCGGACACTACTACTACTCCCTCCACACCAGCCCCCACAGCAGGGCCCACCAATCCACCTCCAGCTGGCAGAGGGCCCTGCTTGCCTTCGGCTGACTCCAATGGAGACTGGAAGAACTTCCGTCTACCAAGCTACGTGAACCCGGTCCACTATGACCTGCACCTGGAGCCAGACCTGGAGCAGGACACCTACACAGGCACTGTGGACATCCACCTGGAAGTCAGCAAGCCCACCCGCCACCTGTGGCTTCACATCAGGGAGACGTTTGTCAGCGCCATGCCCAGGCTGAGCGTGCAGAGTGGGCCGGCGGACCGGAGGGAGGTGGCTGTGAAGGGATGCTTCGAGTACGTCAGTCAGCAGTACGTGGTGGTGGAGGCCGCCGAGGAGCTGGCCGCCACCGGCCCAGGAGAGGTGTACGTGCTCACTTTGGACTTCCAGGGCTTTCTCAACGGATCTGTGGTGGGATTCTACCGGGTCATCTATATCGAGGGTGGGGTCACCAAGTAAGTTCTTTCATTTGATTCTGTCAGAAACATATCACAAATGTGTCAAACAACCAGAAAAAAAGATAATAAAGTGACGTATAGACAGCAGACAACACAGCTTCAGTCTTTTAAGCAAACACATATTTTTCATCTTGACCAATTCCACATTTATAAACAGTATGAAACGATTTATATATGTAACAATCTTGGGCACTATTATAATGGCCATTTAAGAGAAGCTCAGACATTGTTTAGTCAGTCCCAGCTCCTGGTCCACTCACCTTTTCTGGTGCTTTACCTGGATCACATGGCCTTCTTCAGCAGATCAAATTGGCTCACTTGCAATAGAGATGCCATGAATGTGCAGCCGCTGGGATCCTAAATGATCCATCTCAATGAGCAGACTTCATCTAATTATAAAGACTTTGTGATACGGTGAAGACTAAGTAAAAACGTACATTTAGCATAGCACCTTTCCGAGAACAAGATCGCTTTTCAAGTGTTTTTCAAGAACAAAAAAAAGGATAAAAAATCAAACTTAAGCAACATCAAACCTTCAGAATTCCATAATGAGAAACAAGACAGCATGAGGCAGGACACAGGCCAGTTTCAATAAGTGTGTCTTTAGCTGTCTTTAACGGCGTCAATAGGAACCACAGATGTGATGTGTAAAGGAAGAGGATTTCACAGCCTCAGAACTATCACTGCAGAGGTACGGTCTCCTTTAGTTTCAGTCAGGCTCAACCAGTTCAGAAAACCTTACTGGTAGTAATGTAGCATGTCAGTGATGTACTCAGGCTCTGTGTGTAAAAGTGAAGGATGGAAGCTAGTGTTAAGCAGATGGAATGTTTGTGATGTGAGACCTTCAGCTGTGATCTAAACGTGTTCAGTTCAGGGACGACCAACTGAGTTAGGCTTTTTTCAAATCCTTTTTTTGCAGGATTTTATTGCAGTAGTCTCTCCGGGTTGATAAAAATCATAAGGGATCATCTCTAACTCACAATGTGATACAATAGACCAAAGTTTAGCGATATTTCTTAAGGAAATGTGTTAGGATTCTTTTGTCAAGCTACAACACTTTAATAAAAAAATAAAAACACATTTCTGTTCCTGTTGAATTCAATCTGGGTTATTATTAGGTTATATTCAGTTCGAAGTGACACTATATCTAACATCACTTTTGAGAAACAAACCTTCTTCAGCTCTTGGTAGACGAAAAAGGGTTTATTTTGCTAATCCATGGAGAGCAGCTGGGCTCAGCTTGGTTTCAGTTACACTAGATTCCAGTGGTGACACATGTTTACACTGCAGAAAAAAATGATCCCTCCTATCCCACAGAGATTTCATCTACTTCAGTCCTGAATGTTTAGTATGTACCAAACAGTCATTGTTTCATTGGCTAAATATGATACCTCATGCATACTGAGCAGCAGACAGGTCATTCCTGGGTGGGTAAAAAAGTTTCATATGACTGAGAAGACATACTTTGGAAAGAGTGTCACTTTAAATTCAAGGTTTTGGTAAAAGTCTACAGTGTTTATATCTAATGACCAAGGCCATGACACAGCCGTGTTGGGCAATCAGTCAGCATCTGTCGCCTTAGTTTATGGAGTGCAATGGGCTGTACAGCTAAAGCAAATCAGTGCATGAGAAGATACATGTTATTGAGGAAAAAAAACACACACAGTCTCTTTTCATTTTTATTCTTTATCTTATTTTCATATTGACATGGCCATCCACCATATTAGCACTTCCTGGTTCCCTCATCTCAAATCAATGTTTTTAGTTGTTTTAGTTTTAGTTAGGCGTCTGAAATAAGGTATGTATTTAATACAAACATGTTCTACAACATAAGATATGTCTTAGTAGTCTTCTCAATGTTTTCTTGTGCGACTTTTTGTGAAGAAGCAGGCAAAGCCGTCAGTTATCTGAGGTCCATTTTGTGTGTCTGGCCCTAAAAAAATTACATATAGGGAGTTCCACAGGGATATGACTTGATTAGAGGAACTAACTGAATCAAAATACCTGAGATGTTCTTAAATAGAAATGACAAACATAAGTACACTATTTTTATTTGTTTTGCGGTATTTTCCTCACCGATTATGTCTCTTAAAAATGATATTGGATGAAAAAAAGATGAAAAGCACCTGATCTTAGACAGATCTGCAATACTCTGTCCCTCATTCAATCACCAGAAAGATTGCTGCAACTGATCATGAACCAACAGATGCCCGCAAGTCTTTTCCCTGCTTCGATGAACCCAACAAGAAAGCCACCTACAAAATCTCCATCACTCATGATGATAACTACGGAGCTCTGTCCAACATGCCGCCTCAGGTAGGACTGAAGTCAGAAACTCTAACATTCAAATGATAAATGCATAGCTCTGAAACTACTGACAGTATTTCAAAGTCTCCGTGATGGACAATATACTTGTGAGGCTGCTGACTTTATGAAATAAGGTTTGTGGTCAAGCTAAAGATATTTTCAGGTTTTGTTCTATGACATAAAATACATCAGTTAATACGCCACTCTTTAGCCGCCTTTAGCTTAGTGGTGGTGAGGTGAAGTCATGTGACAGTGATGTAGTTTGTTTGTAGCTTAATGTTAACTTTTTACTTCTGGCATTTGCAATTATGCTTCAAAAATCATAAAAGTAGCCTTAATAATGTCCAGATGTCCCTGGCATACAAATAACCTCGTAAGTGTCAGAAACAGGTATTCGCCACAGATCTTTTATATTTCATATTTCAAAATCCAATGGAAAAATCCCATTGCTTTTGGGCTTTGCCAGCAACTTAACATACATCCTCAAAATGTACAGCTCCACTAATAACTATGTATACTTACAGCTATGTATGTACAGAGTAAGTTGTGTGAAGAATTGTAGGTGAAAGGGGCATAATTACTCAAACGTTCCCATGGTGGGTAACACAAAGAAAGAGGAAGCCAGCCTTGGAGGGAACACTTTGAATACTAAAAGCAGAGGAATGGATGTTTGTTTTTGGGCCTGGGGCTCTACAGTCTGAGTGACATGGACATTACCCAATAGTGTTTTATTTTGCCTCCCCAGGGCGCCCCTGAACAACTGCCTGGCAATAAACTGAAGACCTCCTTTGACAAATCTGTTCCAATGAGTACTTATTTGGTATGTTTTGCTGTGCACCAGTTTGATCATTTGGAAAGAACTTCTGCCCAAGGAATTCCTGTGAGTTTACCTTTACATGTCCCCGTTAATATCACTGACTTTATTTCATGCACAATTCCAGTACAAACATACTTCCTGTGTCTTTTCTGCCTTTATAGTTGAGAATCTACGCCCAGCCAAGTCAGTTAAAAACTGCAGAGTATGCAGCTGACACAACCAAGGTCATCTTTGACTACTTTGAAGAATATTTCAACATGAATTACTCCATCCCAAAGCTTGGTAGGTTTATATAATTTGTTAAAGATCTCAGACAATACATTTCCTTTATTCCCTCTGTTCCACATACACATTCTTTGGATTTGGGGTCAATGCGTTTTTCAAATAAAAATAAACATTCGAAAAGTCCTCAATTGGCCCTAGCTGTAGTTTTATTCTACCTACTTTGGACATGTTGTTAAACAGTAGTATTTACAGTTGCACAATAAAACATGCAATTGAAACTACAATTGTACCATGACAACGTTTTGTCCAACACTAAGAGAATGTAGGGTCTTTCTACCATTATTCACCATAAATTCACTTTTATATGTATCTAGTAATATGTATCACAACGTGTGTCCGCAGTGTAAATACAACAAAACAATCTAACCCTAACCCTAACTGAAGCAAAGAAAAGGTCAATAAGAACCAATGGTGCCATTGCCCAATCCAATGAAAGACATCTTTCAGTGTGGGCATCATGGAAATAACGGTTGTCAGAAAATGTAAAAGTATTTCTTCAAAAGACACATCAGAGGAGGTACGTCCAAGAAATATGTTATGGTAGAGCTGGAGGAAATATCAGTTAATCCAATGTTTTGATCAAATTAAGAGACGAAAAACAAGCATTCCAATTTTGATGACAATTTTACCAGCATCTGTCATGAAACAGTGTCACTAGAACAAGTAAGTCAGTAATGCAATAACACACATGATAAGCAGTAACGTCAGTGGACTCTTTGTGCTGTTTTGATCCAGATAAGATAGCCATCCCTGACTTTGGCACTGGTGCCATGGAGAACTGGGGCCTGATCACCTACCGGGAGACCAACCTCCTGTACGATGCTAACCAGTCCTCGTCCTACAACAAGCAGCGAGTGGCCAGTGTCATCGCCCATGAGCTGGTCCACCAGGTACCCATATGATGTTAAATTGCTCTGCTTATTTTATTCTTTCCAGCAGAAAATAACCTTAAATATGAAAATGTTGCTCTACTGAATTAAAAACACAAAATATGTGAAAACAGGGTGGTGGACGCAGTTACCATTAACATCAAACATACCATAATCAGTAATGTGTATAACCATCACATTTCAGATAACCAAATGTGTCAGGGGTTTTAATAATAAGGCAAACATAATGGTGAAACATGAGTGTTGGTGAACTGTAGGGCACAGGAGAGTGAACAATTACATAGCCATGGCAGTAGGATTGGAGCAAACCAAAATAAATGTTCCCAAACCTGGTGTTTGGAGAGCATACTTAATTATATGCAATTAACCCTGAATGTTGTCCAAGAGTCAAGAGTGTGGTTGATCTTGGAGGATAGAGAAGTTCGTATTATAGCTTCAGCTGGTCTTTAAATGCTTCAGATATTGTGTTTGTGTTCAAATTTAGAACTTTAGTTATTGTACTGTTTCATCTCAGTGTCATCATTCAACTATCAACAAAACGTTAGCTCACTTCTCTATGGGCTAATGATGGCTTTTATCTTAATTTCCCACACCGATGGAAATATCTGTATCAACAAGGACACAGATGAGTTCAGAGTTCTAGTTGTAAAAGTTTAAAATAGCTTCATGTGCTATTGTTCAAGCTTTTTTATGATGTACATATCTAAGATATCAGCTATATTACAGTAAGGTGAGATAAGAAACCAAGAGGAAGCCAATAAAGTGTTATGAACTCTTCAAAGTCAGGAGACTGAGGTTAATTCGTATATGACGATGTGCAAATAGTCCTCTTACTGGCAAGCTTTAATGAGCCCCATAATAATGTACTGAAGGATAAACCTGAACCCTGAGTGTAAAGCATTAACTAGCTGAGCTTGCTATAGCAAATTATAGCTGATAGCGACAGTCGTCTATTTTGTCAAATATCTGTCAAAATGTCTCCCAGGTAAATGTAATGAATGAATGATAATAAATATAGTTTTTTTACAAAGCTTCTAAGTTTTTCTAAAAAGCAGAGGTGTTGCTTAGCATTTGCAAAGCTAGCACTGGTGTTAGCATTCCATTACTGAACTGAATGGCCTATGCTCTTGTAAACTTTAACGTTTATTTGGTTGATAATTACGGGGAATATAAACAATGATTTATTTAGTTTTCTTTAAAGCTGCATTAGTTATTTCAGTACAATGAAAACATTTCATTCATCCACAGCAGGGCATTAAAAAGTGCTTGTTTGTTTGCTAATATGCACAGTGATATCTGTATGAGTTATGTCTTGAAGAGACACAATCTGGTTCTTATTCCATTACTACTGATTCTTTGTAACAAAATCCAATAAAACTGAAAGTCATAATTGACGCAGCATTCAACCCATCCTGGTATCTACTCTATTTCAATTGAACTCTATCCTTCCTGGAAATGTTTTATATTATAAGCCATCTTCAGGAGACTTACTTCTTCACTCACATTTTAGGCTAAATTAGGTTTTTAAGTTTCAATATAGTTGGTCGTAATATTGTGCTTTTGTTCTTATTTAGTCTTGTGGGAAATGTCTGTATCCGTTAGGATTAGTTATGAAAAATATATTCATAATAATGGTAATGCTGTCAACCTCCTCACTGTTAGCGCCTCTTAAAGTCACACATTGTCACGTTGGGAGCCTACCAGGTATGAAAGGAATTATACCTACCTAATATTCAATTGTAAATGTCTTAGCAGTGAGCAATTCAATCAGTAACAGATCTGAATACGGGGAGGGTTCTTACTGAGATAGCATCAAATATATCTAATAAAGTGAGAGAACAGGCAGGGGCGGGGCCAGAAGGGTTGCCTTAATAATGTTTTTTTAGAGAGTAGGGCTTTCATATTTACAGTTTTACTTTTTAAAAGTGATTGTGCCACCCTGATCTGAGACTGTGACCCAGATTGGCCACCCCACCAACAAATGTCTAGACCCGCCCCTGAGAACAGGGTAAATACAATATAACTTCCTTTATTGAAACTCATATCCGTTGTCTTCTCCAGTGGTTTGGGAACATTGTGACCATGGATTGGTGGGATGATCTCTGGCTGAATGAGGGCTTTGCCAGTTTCTTTGAGTACGTTGGTGTGGAGAAAGCTGAACCCAGCTGGGGCATGGTGAGTTTTATTGAAGGAACAACAATGAATCCTCGTCTTTTTGAGAACTCCCTGAAGCGTGCCTTGTTTCCTCCTGTGGTTAACAGCGAGACATCATGATCATCAGTGATGTGCTTCCTGTCATGGTGGACGACGCCCTCCTGTCCTCTCACCCCATCATCGTGGACGTGTCGACCCCAGCAGAGATCACTTCTGTGTTTGACGGCATCTCATACAGCAAGGTCCGACTACACAGTAAACCTTGCTTCCCATGGGAACAATGAAATATTAGTTACTCACAATGTATCTTAATGCAACAACTATCTGTAATTATCCAGGGAGCGTCCATTCTCAGGATGTTGGAGGACTGGATGGGTAAAGACTTGTTCAGAGACGGATGTCGAGTAAGTCACAGACAGTTGTTGATATTTATCAATGGATGTAACTCTTTGGATTAATGCTCATTCAAGTTCCAAGTGTTCCAGCAGCGAATTAATGAAAAGTCTGTTTTTCCTTTTCTCCTTTCACCAGAAATATTTGAAAGACTACCACTTCCAGAACGCCAAAACAGCAAACTTCTGGGCATCTCTGGCCGACGTATGTTCCATTACATACATGAAAAGGGACATTCTGATATCAAATATGTTTCAAAAAGGACATAACACTTACCACATCCTGACTCCAGCTCTCCAGCTCTCACGTTATCTCATGTACATGGGATTGATATTAATCTGAATTTCTCACTCTCAGAGTTTTTAGTAGTTACCAATGTCTGCTTTGTTCCCAGGTGAGTGGGTTGCCGGTTGCAGACGTGATGGATACATGGACCAAACAAATGGGTTATCCTGTGCTGGATCTCAC
>CALSBZ010046899.1:160851-178029 GCA_943591055.1 Gobionotothen gibberifrons | reverse complement strand
GTATGTGTGTGTGTGTGTGTGTGTGTGTGTGTGTGTGTGTGTGTGTGTGTGTGTGTGTGTGTAGCTACCAATGGTTTAGACGGCTCCATCCCCCTGGCCTACCTGAAACTGGATCATCAGTTACAGGTAAGTGGACAATAGATTGAACAAAACCTTCCACTAGTCACCAAGTAGCAGAAACCGTTGGATGTTCATTGTTCATCAACTGGTGAATTACATTGTGGTCAGGCTGAACCTGAAGGCATTTCACTTCCTGTTTACTCCACTTTTCTCTTCCTCTCAACATTACCACCCTTAGAGTAATTTGTGTCCATGCTGCCGGATGATTTATTGATTTGGATAACTTATAAATATACACTCACCGGCCACTTTGTTAGGTACACCTTGCTCCCTTTTGCCTTCAGAACTGCCTTCATTCTTCATGGCATAGGCACAAGGTGCTGGGACCACTCCTCAGAGGTTTTGGTCCATATTCCACCCCACCCTCACTTTCCTCCCTCATGTTAACCAGGTCACAAGAACCGCCTTCTTCCACTTAAAGAACATCGCCCGCATCAGACCTCCCCTCTCATCGACCGCTGCTGAAACTCTGATCCATGCCTTCATAACATCCCGACTGGGTTACTGCAACAGAGTCCTCTATGGTTCATCTGCATACACTCTCAAAACACGTCAATATGTCCAAAAGTCCACTGCCCGTATGCTCACCTCCACCCGACGCTCCGACCACATCACCCCTATCCTCCATGACCTCCCCATCAAACACTGCATTGACTTCAAAATGTTACTTCTCACCTACAAAACCATCAACAACCTTGCCCCCCCCTACCTCTGTGACCTCATCCAACGATACACCCCCACCCGTGGCCTCAGGTCTGCTGAAGCTAACCTACTGCAGCCTTTCAGGACAAAGCTCCGGACCTGGGGGGACAGGGCCTTCGCAGCCCCCCCCACCCCCCCCCTCCCTCTCGAACTCCCTCCCCAGTCACATCCGAAAGGCCAACACTCACCTTTTCACTCTTGCCTTCAACTCCTAATCCACTAACCCCTCGCCCCTATTCCACCTATCTTAGCACTTTTTACTTTTATTGTAATTGTTCTCTCTTTACTTGCTTTTAAAGCGCTTTGAACCCCACAAAAAGAGCTATATAAATAACATTTATTATTATTATTATATTGACATCATAGCATCACGCAGTATCTGCAGGTTTGTCGGCTGCATGTCCGTGATGCAAATCTCTGGTTCCACCACATCCCAAAGGGGCCCTATAGGATGGAGATCTGGTGACTGTGAGTTCAGGGAACTCATTGTTATGTTCAAGACACCAGTTGGAGATGATTTGAGCTTTGTGACATGGTGTTATCCTGCTGGAAGTAGCAGTATTCAAGAGGATATCCCCCACACCATTACCCCCCCCACGCCCAGCCTGAACCGTTGATACCAGGCAGGATGGATCCATGCTCTCATGTTGTTTACCACAAATCCTGACCCCACTGTTCACATGTCGCAGCAGAAATGGAGACCCATCAGACCAGGCAACATTTGTCCAATCTCCTATTGTCCAGGTTTGGTGAGCCCGTGTGAATTGTAGCCTCAGCTTCCTGTTCTGCTTCAAGGCTCCACGTGTTGTGGTCAGAGAGGGTCTTCTGCGTACCTTTGTTGTAACTAGTGGATATTAGAGTTACTGTTGCCTTTCTATCACCTTGAACCAGTCTGGCCTTTGTCCTCTGACCTCTGGCATCAACACGTCTCCCAGAGAACGGCCGCTCCCTGGATGTTTCCCTTTTTCGGACCATTCATTCTCTGTAAACCCTAGAGATGGTTGTGTGGGGAAATCCCAGCAGATCAGCAGTTTGTGAAATACTCAGACCAGCCCGTCTGGCACCAACAACCATGCCACGTTCAAAGTCACTTAAATCACCTTTCTTCCCCATTCTGATGCTCTGTCTGAACTTCACCAGGTCGTCTTCACCACTTTTTCCTATCTCTTATTTTGTTGTCATCTTCTATTTGTGCTTGTGAACCATCTTTGAGCGTTGTGAGAAGCGCTATAAATGTGATGTTGAAGCAGTTTTAAAAGTGTAGAATTGGAGGGTTAAGGATGTTGTGCCTAGCTTATACACTGTATTAGCTGTTCATAGTATTCCTCACATGTAGCCCTTGTTAATGTTAGTGTTGGTGTCCCTGCTGTGGATCCGTGTGTTTACCAGCGACCTGTCCCTGTGTTTCAGCCCCTGGCTCCCTGTCCTAACTCCAAAGAGTCCATGGCGGTGTTTGAGCAGCACATCAGCATGGCTCAGGAGTATTTGAAAGTCCAGTCAGAAATCACTCAGCTCCTGCTAAAGAAGTAAGTCCACACCTGCTATTACTTGATTTTGTATATGGTATATATTTTAAACTATGATCGAATGCAACTGTCTGTGTTTCCAACATACAGTGTGTTTGGTTGATATCGTGTATGTGCTTGGGTTGTGGGATCACAATTGAACGATGGATTAGTTCAATATTCAAATTGAAGGAAGCACAGTATTTCATAAAGGGTTAGGGTTTAAATCAATTCGTGCTGCAGAGATATCCAGGCCTACAAATCATGTTCCATAAACAACAAAACATATTTACTTGGTAAAGATACAATAAAAAGGATCATACTATGATCATTCAAATATATTTTTCAATAGAAATGAGAAAAACGAGGCTAAAATGATCATTCCTTTCTATTTTGTCATGGTAATATCAGTCAAAAAGAATAGCTTTTTGTTTGACCAAATTGTGTAGTCCTATTAAAGAGTTGAAACAAACACTCACTATCCTTGCTGTCCAATCAATGAGTCAGCTGTTGGGTCATGTGACTGCACCAGTGAGAATTTATTAGAGTGAGAGGAGAAAATGAAAATAAATCCAAGTAGAGAGCTGGAGTCAGGACGTTGTTAGCCTAGCTTAGCATAAAGACTGGAAGCAGGGGGAAACGGTACGTAACTCTCCTCGTTGTTTTTTACGTTTCTTGGCTAGCTGTTTCCTGCTACTTCCGGTCTTCATTCCATGCTAAGCTAAGCAGCCTTGACTTCTTATGTCACTGAGAGGAAGAAGGCCAAATGAAGCAAAGAAATGTAGTTCCAAACATTTCTGTGTTGTCCTTTTTAGGCGTATGTTGTTAAAAAAGAATTGGTCAAAGCACCATAACTTCCATGATCTTCATTTGTCAGACACTATCGGTTGTTTCTGTGAACAGCCACATGTTGTGCTATGTTGCAAGGTATTGTGGGACGACATCATCTCCTTTCCTTTCACAAAGGATGGTCCAGTGTTTCCTCAGCTAAAGGAGATTATAATGGAAGCATTCCTTTCCTATCATCATGGCTGACACTTAGGTATTTCAGGGTCATTTCCCCTTTGTTAGGAACCTTCCTAAACCAAAGTACTTTTTAAGTTGTTAGCCTAGCTTTGCATAAAGACTGGAAGCATGGGAGACATGTGAGTAACTCCCTGTCAAGCTCTTTTTCTCTCTGTGCGTTGGTTTGAAAGTGATCTTGACTAGCTAGCCAGATTCCTTTTCCTTCTAGTCATCAAGCTATGCTAAGCTAAGTAGCCCTGACTTCTCATGTCACGGTTATGAAGAAGGCAAACTGAACCAAAGAAACGTATAGTTCCAAAAATGTCATAATAGTCCTTTGAGAAGTTTTCTGCGGTCCAAAAATGTGTCAAAAGCATTGTTACTTTCATGATCAGTGTTTGCCGATAACATTCAATTGTTTCCATGAACGGCCACGTTAAATGTTGCAGGTTCAAGGCATTGTGGGACGGCATTATCCTCTTTCCTATCACAGAGGATGGTCCTGTGTTTCCTCAGCTAAAGGAGATTACTTTGTTGCTTGTTTTAATTATGCTCTGTAAGGTGTCCTTGAGAGCTTTGAAAGGCGCCCATAAATAAAATGCATTATTATTATTATTATTATTATTATTATTATTATTATTATTATTACAAAGGAAGCATTCCTCTCCTATCATCTAGAAATTTCAAACAGCTCTTATCATGGCTGACACTTAAGAACTTCCGGGTCATTTCCCTTTGTTAGGAACCTTCCTAAAGATATAACACTATTTGACGACAATCCTTGAGTCAGGGTGTTGTTAGCCTAGCTAAGCATAAAGGCTGGAATCAGGGGTAACGGTATCTAACTTCCTGCCAAATTGTGTTTGTGCATGTGTTAAGCTACGCTAAGCTAAGTAGCCCTTACTTCTCATGTCACTGAGATGCAGAAAGCAAGACAAACAAAGTAAGCATAATTCTGTTGGTGTAGTCCTTTGAGACTTAGCACCTTCTCCAAGACAGAGTACATAACATTGTATGCTTCATATTTCATGCAGAACTCTGTGCTGCTGAAGTCTGTACGTGTTGAGAGTGATCCAGCAATGATCCAAAGGTGACCGTCAGATTTCCTGTCAGTAACGCAGTGTTCCCTGTGTGCAGAGAGAGCCTGATGTCGGAGCTGGAGCAGGAGCAGAGGGAGCAGCAGAGCTCCTCTCGCCTCATCCAGGAGCACGGCAAGCTGCTGGAGGACAACAGCAGCCTGTCTGCCTACTGCCAGACCCTAAGGGGCAAGCTGAGCCTGGTCCAGAGCCAGAACCAGCAGCACAGCTAGGACCCGCCTCCGCTGCCGACCAATGAGAGGACTCACTCCATGAACTGAGCATACAGTAGGGAAGCCCGTAAACGCATCAAAAAAAGGATAACTGGTTACGAAGTGGGTCCAACACTGGCTCAAACAGACTTCCACTTTAGGATTTGTTTTGTTTTAAATCAGTTTCCAAAGTGCACTCCAACGTCAAAGGTGTTGTCACTACAATCATTTAGTTACACATCATACTTTTTTTTAGGTACAATTCTGATCTTATGTTCAAAGCAAACATTTACAATAATTTCAGTTTATCTTTAAAAGAAATACCATATTTTAGTTTTTTTAGATCATGACATTTAAACAACATTTTAAAACACTACGTCCATGTCTGGGCCTCCGTACATTTTATGACCATAACAAGTCATATGAAATTTGACATTTCACGTTTGTGTTTGTATTTTGATAATATGTTCAAAGCAAACATTTACAATATTTTCAGTTTGACTTTAAAATAAATATGAGCAACTTTTGTTCTTAGATCATGACATGTAAACAAAAGAAGCTACTAAATCCACGTCTGGGCCTCCGTACATCTTCTGACCATGAAATTGAATGTTCATTTTGATATTACATGTTGGTGATGGAATGCTGGGACCAAGGACACCCATATGAACTCTGAAATGGACCCAAAGGTGTCATGTGGTGGGAGGGGAGGGGAGGGGGGGGGGACTTGCCTTGCCTTATAGCCAGTGAGTGTTATTTTTGGTGTATTTTTTTTGAGAAAAGTAACAATTTGTATATTCTTACTTTTCTATATTCAGTTGATCACACCCGTTGTATTGTGTTTGATGAAAAAAGGAAGGGAATTGTGGGCCGTATCATTTTAAACCAATTTGACTGTGAATACAAGCCTTACCAAAGGCTTTCTGCTCCAGAGACGCGGTGCCTCGGAGCCAGAGGAGAGCTTTGTGAACGGCTGTTTGAAATGGAAATAAGTGTAGAATAATGAACCTGACACACATTTCTATATCTGTTTAACTTTCTTTTTACACACAGTTATATTTCACGGAATCATATTAACATTATTCTGCACTGCACTTATTTGGGTGAAAGAAAGCACGTGTTTGAGTGTCACTTGGTGCTTTCACTGACCGTGGGTTACTCTGGGATGGATTGGTCATTTTAATGCATTTCTTCAGACGGTGCCTAAGGATTGTTCCTGTACAGCTCATTTTTTTTCATCTCAGTTTATTTTATAAAACATTTGTCCTGTGATTTTTAAAATGTACATACTGCAATATATGCTTTTAGAAAGTAAAAACAAGGTTTGTACGATTTTGTCATTTGTCATCATTTAAAATTTGGAAGTTAACAATTATTTCTTAAGGCAGATTATTTTTCTTGTGACCAACACAATTATTAATTTCCGCTCCAACACATTGTACATGATAGGCTAAGGGGCGGAACAGAGCCAGCCAGCTGACCAATCAGAGCAGACTGGGCTCTGGTTTCAGACAGAGGGTGAAAGAGGTGCTGCAGCACGGGCAGTATGAGAAACATCAAGAGCTGTTTGAACATTAAAGCATGGAGACATGTCCCAGTAGAGACACTACATACTAAAATGAGCATAATATGTCCTCTTTAAAGATGCTTTATAACCCCAGTTTAATTCAATACTTTCTCGATATAATCCACCTGTCTTCCTTCAGAGTCTTTATCTACAGAGGACAGCAGACTAACTAAACTGAGACTAAAGGAACACATTGAATACATTCCATGAGGGGTCTAATGTGCAATCACTGGCTGATTAGTAGGATCTCACAGATCATTCTTTCAACATTTTACAGGAAATGTGTTGACATATTAATGCTTTCATGCTCTTTTTAATATACATCCTCAAATATATATTTGAAGAAGTACAAGTGGACAAGGGTATGTTGAGAGTATTGCTTTGATTTGTGGGTCGATTGAGAAACAAATGAGGTGAAACAGTTGGTCCCAAAGCCCCTCTCACCCCTCAGCTAAAGATCACTGATGGAGCTGCAGTCCAGAGCTGCATCCATGTAAATGTGAGGCTTCAGTTGCCATAGTGATGCAGGATTATTTTATAGATCCATGTACTACCTTCAACAACAGTTGACATGCTCTGTGCTAATTTGGTTTCACACACACACACACACACACACACACACAGACTTTGAACCCATCACCCTCTGTTATGATGCAGACTGCAGCTTCCTGGATCTGGATCACCTTCTAGACCTTTTAGTTGAATTGAAGGCACTATAGTGGCAGTATGTAGTCCAACATAATCTGTGAGGTTTAAACAAAGGTGAAACAAAGAATACAAACGATTCACACCTGTATGACCATTTATTCTTAAAAGACAAAAATATAAACAGTACCAGTTAGTTCTTTATATGATTGCAATAGGGTCAATGGAAATAGATCACTCCCTGGCTCACCCTCTCTCTCTCTCAAAATGGCTCTACTCAGTATTATATTATTATGGGTTATACCGTTTTTATTGCTAACAAATACACATGAGCATTTTTCATCCTCGTTTGTCTACGTGGAGCCGATTTGAGTGACTTAAATCAAATACAAGGCGGATTAGTAGTTGCCTAAAGTATTGCATCATATCAGATATGCCTTACGTTTGTTCTTTATGTAAAAAGTAGTTGTGAGTGTTAGATAACTAGTAGAGTGAAAACTATCAAATGCGCCTCTGAATTGTAGAGGTATAAAGTAGCATTAATCAGAATCAAGTTTATTGACGTACCTGGCAATACACTTCATTCGGATTCTGATATAATTAAGTAAAGTACAATTATTTCCAAATATGACTTCAATAAGGTACTAAATGTACTAGTTACATTCCTTCATTGACTATCATATAGCAGTGTACACAGCATTATACAGTGTTATGTAAACTCATAGTTTGTGAATACAAACACACATGTTTCTGTATGGACGTATCCTCCGAGGTGTATGCTTGCCTTTTCTTTGTCATTGCTCCCTCTCAGACTACCCATGGATCCATGGCTGAGAACATCACGTCCCCCGCTGAGCTGATCTGAGCTGCCAGAGGAGCTGTACAAATCAGTTCTGGCTATTTATAACATCTTGACATTGAGAATGTGGGCTGATCTGGATCCAGCCGCTCAGAATGAGGCCCAAGAGGTGTCTGTCTGTGGCAAACTGATAAAATGTAGCAGCTCTGCCAGCTCCCTCCGGATTACACTCCGTATTAGAAACCGTATCGTACCTTCTGTCCCGTTCGGATTGGACACAGCATACATCAAACCTTCGAATACATTTGATTTGATTTTCATTCACAGGAATTACTTGACTTGATCCCATTAATGTTTCTCTGTTTAACAGTGTGATTTCATATGATGTAAATGCCTTGTGAGTTCAGTAACTATCCCAATATGGACAACATTTATTTTTTTCTTATTGCTATTAAACAGCTCAACATTGGATTTTGGGGTGGTCAATGCAGGGGCTCAGTCCCTGCTGAGGGGGTCCAGGTTCAAATCCGTCCTGAAGTCCCTTTAATCATCCCGTCTGTCTCTCCCTTTCAAATCTATCTCTCCAATACCGTGGTGATGGAATGAGTCCTCCTAACACCCGGATATCGGTTAGCCTGGAAGAAAGTATGTGGTTAATACCATTTAAAGAGATTTTCCAATTTTGTGGATGTCCAAAGCTTCCACATGTCATAACAATGGCGAACGTTAGCTGCACTTAGCTTGCGGTGGTTGCACGCCGCCATGCAGGGTGATGTAGTTCCTTTGTAGGCTAACGTTAGGCTAACAAAAGGAACGTATCATTAGCTTTTTACTTCTGGAAAAATAACAAATCATTAAAGTTGTGTCAATAGGTTGAGGTTATCCTGCTGAACAAAACATGTAAGTATCATAAACATGTTTATGCCACAGAGATTATTTTCTCCAATATTTGGAAATCCAATTAAAACATCCCATTGGCTCTTTGTTGAGGGAGCCCTTTAGATGCTTACTTCAGGGTCAATTTACAAAAAAACGTCATCACTGCACAGCTATATAAGGCTAAGACTGGCCCATTACATATAAACATATTTTAACATGATCAGTTGGGTCTTGAAATCAGTTAGTTTAGCAGCTCTTTATCATTTGGAGACGTCAGCAAGTGTCTTTAAGGGTTGAACATGCCTTCTGTTTGTTTGTGTCTTTATGAATGAGAGCCAGATGACAAAAAGGTCTATTCATGTTTAGTTTCACGCTACATTTTTCAAATGATCATGTGCAGCCCAACCCCCACACATATCTGTCTGGGGGATAACATGTGTAAGAGTAAAGCAGTATGGAGTCAGGGCAGGGGACTTTATCACCATAGAGCAGGGGGGCTACAGAGACGCAGAGTAGGGGGCTCCATCATAGTAGAGCAGGGGGCTAAATCACCATAAACACAGGGCTACATCACCGTAAAGCAGAAGACTGCATCACCGTATAACGGGAGGGGGGGCACATCACCGTAGAGCAGGGGGGCTCGGCCGTTGTTGTGAATGAGGGCCAGTATGACGTCAGCAAGACAATGTCAACAATGCAGCTCCTAGAGGAGGAAAGGCGTTTCATCCTCACACACTCACGGGAGACCCTTCTACACACCGACTGATGCCTACGGTGCTTTAAATTCAGCGGTTTGGGCTGTCGGAGGGCTGCGGGGACACAACAATGTGGACTTATTTCTGAGGAGCTGAACGCAGACGAGCAGGGGAAACGGGTAAGTCGCTGCCAGCATAATAAGCAACCATTGAGCTTTACTACGGCTGAGTGGAGCAGACTACGGGAGCCCCTTGTCAGCCTCGGATTTGCTACTACTAATCTGTCTGCTCGCGCTGGCGTCCCTCTCTTGTTTGTGTTGTAGTAACGCTGTTGTTGAGCGCTCGGTTTAAGCACGGTGTTTGTTGTTGCAGTGAGTACCTGACACCTCGGTGCTTTTCCCGCAGGTTAGCAGGGATGCTGTGGGTGTAAGCTAGGTGCCTGAGTGTGTTTCCCACAGAAACATGTTCCTCCTCGCCTCGGTGTTACGTCGGGAAAGTAGAGCCCGAACAAAGTGCTTTGTGTATTTGGAGGGGTTTCGAATGGCCGTTGGCTGCCCACCACGTTTGAAATTCATTACCAGTCGTATAGCTCAGTTGGTAGAGCTTATCCCCGGGTTTGGATCCGTACTGATGACCGGGGTACGAATCCCGTCCGGGACCAGTTACCGTGTGTCGTCACCTCTGCCTCCCCCTTTCTTCACTGTCACTTAACTAAAGGGACCGGATTACCCGAATAAATCATTTAAAAAAACAACAACATTTCTCGCTGTTTCTCAGAAAGAATATTGATAATATCCGCTGTTATGGTGCCTTGTGACAGAGAGCAGCCGTGTGTGTCATTATGACAGACCTGTTTGTTCTAGAAAGAACTTGCCGGTCTTTATAAACGTCCCTTTGTCCTTCTTAAACTATCCACATTGCACTTCTGAAATACATCCCAATACATTGAACATAAACAGGGGCACATGTTTTGCACGGGAGAGCCCCAGCAGGGGTTCGCGCTGCTGTCATGCTGGGGGAGGAAGGGGCTGCAGAGGGACAAAGGACCCAGCCTCCCACCCCCTTATTCCCGCCCTCTGCCGCTGAACGACCGCTTCAGTAAACAGCCTCCTCGGGATAAAGCTTGGGATAAACAGGAATTCCTGTATGGAATATATTTGAATATGTCTACAATGAGAATCGATCGTTTAGTCTCAAAACCGGCAGTACCTTTGCCCTTCACCTAGAGGAAAATTCGCAACCTTAAATGTATAAGAAATGAATAACAGAGGTCTTGTTTTCATTGTATATGTATTAGGCCTAGGCTACTTATAAACATGTTGGTATTCAATGAACACACAACCGTTGACTCAGTTAAGATGATATATGGAGTGAGTGCCGTAGTAAACATGCCTCAATAGTGAACAGATTAGCTCTTTGTCATCCTTCCTTCAAAGCTCTCTGCCTCTTCCATCCTCCGCCTCTGTGCTACCGGGGAACAGCAGCATCACTGTATAAGCACTGGGGTGTTTTGGGGGGTTACATACAGTTCAGCTGCTGAATGGAGCAGATGAGAGGTGACTGAGGCCAATGAAATATTTACTACTCCACTTCCACTCAGTTATGTTGAGCAGAGAGTGATATCTCTCTCCTGCTCTGATGTAGATTGCCTGCTGATTAGTCCAGTTATAATCCTAGCATGGAGATCCTTCACTGTAAATACAGGAGTATTAAAGGGACACTCAGCAATATGACTCATAAGGCCCAGTTTACTCCAACAGTGTAATGTAACGTGTTCTGTGGAGCTTCGGCAAGTAAATAAATAATTATAATAACACAAAATACGTCATCAGTGTTATCCAAGCTTCCGACCGCAAATTCATAACAGAGAATGCATAACCGGGGGTGAGACATTCACATTGTTGGGACAAAAACACAAATGATGTTATTGTGGTGCATTATATGGGAGGCCTATGACAGCATTTTGGAACCATACAAAGGACTAATTTCTTTGTCTTGTCTTAAGCCATTGCTTCTGCTGCAAAATAGAACACCTCAACAGTATTCTTGATACTGCCACTGGATGACACCAAAGTAAGAACAAATAAATAACATAATTCACATAATGGCTTTAATTTGATAAATCATCATGCATTATTAATAATGACATTGACATTACACACATTATGACATATTGTGTGTGTTTGGATGTGGATTTAGCATGATTGCCCAAAGTTTTTCCCTTTAAGGTGCAAGACTGAAATTTAAAGATGCAAGTTGGAGTTCCGAGTCGCCTGCTCCGAAGGCTCTGCACCTGAAATAGGAGGCAGTATTTCACCTCTGGATCAATACAATTTCAATTTAGAGTCATTTTTTATTTAAAAAATCATACGTTAACCATTGTTTTTATTTAAAGGTGAAGTAGTTTGGCATATGTTGTTGATTAAAATGGTACAGTGTTGACGTATTTTTGTCGGACGACGAAGTTAGAATCGCAAGGACTCCCTCAACAAAAAGCTATGGGATTTTTCCATTGAATTTTGGAATATGACAGAAAATAAGATATTTGTGCACATTTATGATACTTACATGTTTTGTTAAGGATGTGATAATCTCCACATAAGAATGCCACTTCTATAATTATTGAACTTTACGGTAAGGCAATCGCAAGAAGTCAAAATGTTGGGCTATATAAAAACTACATCACGGTCCCATGACTTCACTTCACAAAGTGCTAAGCTAAAGGTGGCTAATGTTTGGTGTGATGATGTTTAGTAGCCTCATTAGGTCACTCGTAGCAACCATTTTTATGACAGATTGAAGCGTTGCTAATTCATGGTTATTAACTATATTTTATGTTGTAGAGAAAACAACAACATCTCTTTGTTAACCACAGACCAGACCAGACAGCTAAACAAATAAGTTGAATAAAAACATTGCATTCAAACAAATGCTGATAAATGTTTCGTTTTTTAGGAGTCAATCCTGCAACACTCAATTCTAAGGAATTCTTTACATTGTGTATTGCATTGTATTCTAATCTGCAGGATGTTATCTTTAAACCACATTCAAACTTTCTGTGATCTATACATTTGGCAATCAGCTGATATACATTTTTAAGAGCTGTTCCTGTTCAGAGTCACCCCAATCCTTAGAAATGATACCTCAAGTGGAATTTGTGGCCACGTGGTTGAAGGTGACAGACTATGGCGTTATTAAGGATCCTCCTCAGGGGACCATGAATATCTGTACCAATTGTCATGGCAACTGGCCAGTAGTTGTTGAGATATCTTTTTCCTGATAAGAAGAGTCGGATGGACTGTGGTGCAGGGCGGACGGTGTTTACATATACAGTATAGCAACCAGGAAATACATTTTACTCAAAGGATTGACTCATATATATATGCACTAATATTGATCTGATTCAGAGTGTGTTTGGAGTCCTGCCTATAGCTTTGCTGAATGAAGGACAGAAATGTGTGTTCAGTGGTGTGTGTGTGGAGGCGTTCAGTCCCAAAATAACTGCTTTCAACCTGCTCTTCTCTTGGAGCTCATGTAGAGGTAACCAGCTTTAACTCTAATGAATCAAGAGTGGCCTGTTGGTGAACTGGCTCATTAAAGGATTAGAACACACCCAAACACACCAGAGTTGCCTATCTGCTGCTCGATACTGGGGCTGGCTCAACCCCTATGGTTATAACTCTTATAACTTAGAATTGAGGGGAAACATTGTGTTAACAGTCAAATATATGTTTAACTTTGTTTAACGTGTTTTTTTTAATAGACACATTAGTTACATTCAAAATACGAGGGTACAAAAATGTACAAAGGAATACTAACATGAATTGATAGTGAGATTTTAAATTCGCTGGACCATATGCATAATATTATCATATGGGTATTATTGATATCAATAATACATTTCAATGTCAAGGTTATTGCAAAACCCCCACCTTGATACCATCACTGGATGCTGGACTTGCTGAGTGACAGCACATTAGTATTGTCCAATATGGCTTATGTTTATTGATTTATTGATTCATCAATATTTTTTCAGTGTATAGCACAAGGTGTCAGAAAGTATGGAAAAATGTCAATCAATGTTTACCTTAGCTCTGAGTGACGTCTTACGGTCCAAAACTGAAGATATTCAGTAAACTGTGATATAAAACAGATCAAAACGCACATTATCACTTTTTTTGATAAAGCATTAAACTGTGGATTGATTATCCATTGTTGATCATCAATGTACTGGTATCCTAATTGATTACTTAAGTGATCATTTGAGTACTAGCTAGACTTAAGATTCAGATGTAACTAAAAATAAAATTAGGTTTCTTTTACAGAAATAAATCCTGTTTCTCTTTTCAGACAAGAAAACATTTGATATCTGCAACGTTTTTACCTGTATTAGATTATGAATGCCTCTGAAGAGCTTGGATACTGTGTCCCATTGTGCCTTACGATTTATCACTGGATGTGGATATCGAGTAGTACACCATTGCACTTTATATGCTGCTGCTAATTGGCCATCTTTGTCTGCTCACAGACTTTCCCATTGGTTGGGTTTTATTTATAAATCTCTGCTTGGGTTGGTTCCCTCCTACATGCACATATATGTGTCAAAGAGAAAGTCTGTATGGCCTGCGCTCCCAACATTTGATTCAGATGCTGGTTCCTACAGTGAGAACAGAACTGGGTAAAACAGCTTTTAGATATGCTGCCCCCACAGCTTGGAACAATGTACAGAAGGAGCTGAGACTCTCAGATGGAATCACTATGGGGGAATTCAGGTCCATCTTAAAGGACAGAGAACACGACACTATTGGTAGATGTGAGTGCTCGTATATCCTAAAATCGTTTTAAATGTTGCCAGTTTTGAATGATGCCAGTTTTGAATGATTTTTAATAGTTTGTTTTACTTCGCATATTGACTGGCTAATGTGCCATTTGATTTGTGTTTTACAGCTGTATTTGTCTGCCTGTCATGTCTGTGTTTTATCTGTTGTAACTTCGTTCATGCTGCCCTTCTTGGCCAGGTCACTCTTGGAAAAGAGATTTTAATCTCAATGAGTCTTTTACTTGGTTAAATAAAGGATATATAACTAGCAGTAGTCATAAATAATAAAAAAAATGTGTGGAGCCATACTTCAGGTGAAGCACCATGTTGATACAGCTGTGTTAAAATGTCCGCATGACGTTGAATCAAGTACTTTTTTGGGTTATTCATTCCAATTTAGGTTAAAACGACCTGATCTTTTAAAAAATGGTCTACATTTTACCCCTAGCAAACATGCCACACATTCTAAGAAATCAGCTTTAGGATTCCACATTTCCACAGGGAGTCACGAAGGATTCAGGACTTTGAACCACTTAGCCGTGGTGACATGAAGTCAGTTATGGCCTTAAGTTAACTTTTGACTTCTGACCAATATATTTACTCACAATTGTGGTGGTGTCAATATGTGATATGAGATTATCGTGCTGAACAAAACATGTAAATATCCAAACGTTTGTTTAACACAGAGCTTTTTTGTTGTTGTTGCAATATTCCAAAATCCAATGAAAAAATCCCATGTGCCAACCACTGTGTACAGTTACATTCATCTGTCCGAAAGTGTTGGTTACATTTACAGTCATTTGAAATTGTGAATCAGCCATACCTCGCTACAGATGTTAAATAGAAAGCTAAATAGACGTAGGCGTCCAAAATGAAATTGTATGCAACGTGTGTGAAGCAGAAATCCTGCAGCTCCACCCGCTGTGACGGACCGGTGAGCGGAGCGAAACACACACTAATGGCGCATTTCCACTACAGCGCAGCGCGGTTCAAGCGTGCCGGGCATGGCCCGTTTTTGGTTGCGTTTCCACTTGGCGTAGTTCCAGCTAGCGGGTACTATTTCACAGTTTTTCTGGCCCCATAAAATCGAGGTTCTTAGCAGGCCAACAACCAGGCTGAGTCGGGCTGAGTATGCTAAACTAGAGAGAGAGAATCGCTGGCAAGGGGGCTACAACTACAACAAGATGAACATATTTGACCGTGATTTAATTGTAATACACGTTTCAAAATGATGCCGAAGTAACAACATACTGATACCGGTTAGTAAAAACCATGAATTAATGCTTTGACAAGTCTGCAGACAGACGGCAGGCGAAACACCTTTTAAAATGCGTGTTGTCTAAATGGAGATTGGCCCAAGCTAACGTTGTAAATGCTCCGACCGTCCACACTCACAACAACGGCCTACAGACATAAATAAACCAGCGACTGTATTCACCATGACACAGACAGTCTGTGGTTTGTACTTGTTCAACTTTTAACAGATATGAGGAGCTGTGAGCTCTGAGTGCTAACAGCTAACGGCTGATGTTGGTTTTCTGTGGTTCTCATTGAAGATGACGCCTACACTGCGTTACTATAGTTACTACCCCAGTTCCTAAACTGTAATGGAAACGCAGCATAAAGTGAGCCTGGCCTACCAAGGCCTAACTATACCGTACTAAGCCGAGCGAGGCCCTGCAATGGAAATGCGCCATTAGAGTTAGACCTAACACACGTAGCAATTGTATCTACCTCTGGAACAAGCTAAACTAGTTATACATATATTTATTCTTCACTGTCGGGTCACTCATTACTGGATCAGTGAGCTGCATGAGATACTGACAGGCTGTCAGGAGAGAGAGAGAGGGAGAGAGGAAAAGAGAGCGCTTCCACTCATTTCTCCCGTGTTATTCTCCAAAGTTAATATAAACTTGAATAATGTAACAATTATGTTGGTTGTTGTTTGTGGAAGCGCCAGTGAATGAGCCCCATTAACTGAGCCCCATTAACTGAGTTTTAAACATCACTTTAAATGGAAGATCCCCATAGGCCCCGCCCACTCGATTGGATCGGCGATCGGTATCGGCCGATACTGATTCCGGCGATCGGCCCCAAAATTGGCGATCGGAGCATCCCTACCACTTTGTCTATTTCCATCCGCACTACGTCATGTGAGGACATACTCCCCGGGGGGGATGGGTGTGTGCCTGAGTCTACTCACATGTCTGCACTATGTGTCAGTGTTTGCTGTATGCCCTCATATGCACATTCGATTTATATTCATACGCACATGTGCTCAGTCAGAAGCAGTCGGTGGAGTTTCAGCAGCGCTGTGTGCCGTGCCGGTCAACGTGTCCGGGAAGATTCAGAAAGAAAAGAGAAAGTGGCAAAAACTAGATATGGGCATCATGAATTTGAAATACCAACAATTTCAATATATTTAAAATGAAAAAGTCTTATATGAAAAAGGGTTCAATAGACGATTGGAATGGTAAATAAGAAGACAGGGGATAAAAAAGGGAAATGACCCATATGGCTTAATTGGAAAATATTCAATGAAAAAATGTTATGAAATGAAATCTTGCAAAGTGTGTCAATATCAACGCTAGCTTTACAGCAATTCAATCACAAATCATCAAGTTGATCTTTAGTGACTGAAAAGTATTTGATAAACATAATATAAAAAGAGGAGGCATTGCCTGTTGATGCTCTGTAAGAATTAGTCTTCTGGACAATAATTTATAATATTATTATGACTTTATCATGACTTCTGTTGGAGAGCGTTTCGTATCATTAGTAAGGTGGATGTGAAGCCCTCAACAGTGCACAGAGGCATTGAGCGGCTGACCCTGGATCAGTGTGCAGACTGTCGTAGCTGAGAACCACCAGCAGGGAGCACATAACCTTCCTGACTGAGGGAATGAAGTGATGATCCATTGTGAGCTTCACATCACGTTAAACAGAACAGCAGTGTGAACAATGAGGGTCCTAGCTAATGCAGCTCAGCAGTATCCTGCAGCAGCACAATGTATGAACCAGTGATGTCATGTCAGGGTGAGGAAGAGAGCCTCCTCTGCTGCTGGCTGTTTGTGTCAAACTGATACATAATTCACACTCACAGCACTCACTGTGTGTGTGTGTGTGTGTGTGTGTGTGTGTGTGTGTGTGTGTG
>CALSBZ010046899.1:145210-160451 GCA_943591055.1 Gobionotothen gibberifrons | reverse complement strand
TGTGTGTGTGTGTGTGTGTGTGTGTGTGTGTGTGTGTGTGTGTGGGGGGGGGGTGATGAGTACAGACTGTCCCAGGAGGCGCAGCACAGCTTGAGGGCAGACAGAGGGAACTCGACTCAGAATGTCTGATGGATCTCTCTCCCTTCCTTTCTCACAGAGTGCTGCAGGGATGACGTATTTTTGTAGGCCGAGAGTTAGCACCTCCCTGGTACCCTCGGAAAAAAAATGCCAATAGAGAGGCGAAGTCCCTCCCTTTCCGGTGGACCTCCATGGGACCTTATTTTGGAAAAATTATGTATTGAAGTCAATGGCGAGAGTAACGTTATCTTTCGATCCCGTTTGAATTGTGCCACGAATTACACATATGATGTTTGTCAATTTAAAAGATAATTTTGCAAGTACAAAAAAAAAGTTGAAGACTTTGAAGTAAGACTTTTTTTGTGTGAAACCGCTCAATGAACTACATCTCCCATCTCGCACAACAACACACGTCATCAAGATGGCCGTCACTACTGTCTTGCCAAAAAAGGGCTCGACTACCCTCACTATCACCACAATGAAACACGTCCAGAAGAATGTCATGCAAAGCTGCCTGCCTGCCTGCCTGCCTTCGAACTGCCTGATCTTTTTAATGTTCAATGTTAACCATTTGTGCAGATAGCATGAAGTAGAAAAAGATCGCCGATGCTAATGTAGCGTTAGCGTTAGCATGTCTCCCTGGGGGCATCTGGGCTTAAACGGTGTATTATGGAATGATCACACCGGTGTGACGGGATCGAAAGATAATCTTTCTCTCCCCATTGACTTCAATACATCATTTTTTCGAAATAAGGTCCCATGGGTCGGAAGTAGATGGGCGGGACTTCGCCTCTCTATGGGATTTTACCATTGGATTTCGGAATATTGCTGAACATGAACTCTTTAGCTAACACATTTATGATACTAACTTTTTGTCCAGATGGATAATCTCCACATATTAACACCACTTGTATAATTGTTGCAGCGTAAATGCAAACGTTGGAAGTAAAAGTTAAGGTAATAAACTATAAAGGAACTACAGTACGGTCACATGACTTTAAGTCACCTCCGCTAAGCTAAAGGAGGCTAATGTTCGTCGTGCTGACATTTAGTAGTCTCATTTAGTCACTTGTTGGTTGCCATAGAAACAGCATTTGGAAATAATATATACTGTGTAAGTGTGTATATATATAATATAATATTTGATTATATTGGATATATTAAAAATATTTCCTTCACAAATGCCGCTTTCTCAAAATGTCTCACATTTTGACGACATGATACTATCTAAAGAATAAAAAAATAGCCCTACAATTGTATGACTATCTAAGCACCTTAATTCCTGATTGATCACTTTTGTTTTTTAATCAATACATTTGATCTTGTTGTTTATAATGCCGTCAGTTTGATTTCAGTATACGAACATTAACGTAAGGTGCCAGTTTTGGATGTTTTGAAACTGTTGTTAAACTAAGTTTAAAATAAATACATGCGTTTTATGGCACATTGAAGCTTCAGACATTCACCAGTTGGGCACTTAATGATGTATTTTATGTGAAAATCTCTGTTTGTGTTAACCACAGATCTTATTTCAGGCATATAACCAAAAACATGTTCAGAAAAACATTGACTTCCCAACGAAAGTTCTAAAATGCTGACTCATCTGCAGGTTTTATGACTCATTCCTGCACCCCTCTATTGTCCTCCCTGTTTCTATGTCTCCTTCTTCAGTTGTTTCTCCTCCGTACACTCGCTCTCTCATCACGTCTATTTTTACCCGCTGAGCTTCAGCAGTGTGTGACGCTGGAGGATGATGTGTAGTAAGTGTGAAGCAGGCTTTCTGTCCTTTGCTTTGAACCATATCTATTGAGGACCACTTGTCATGTCTACTGATTCCGAGTAATTCCTTTTAGAAATATCCATTCACAAGACAAAAGTAACGATTAGAGGAAAGGACAGTATTTTGTGTATCAGCTTTCCTTATAATCATCACACACAATCACATGCATTAAGCAGCTAGGGAACCAGGTTGGAAACAACAGATTTCTCCACATTAGAATCAACTCATTCTGAATTCCACTAGGGTTAGGGTTTTGGGGAACACGGGCTCTCGGGTACATCTTTTTTGTTTAAAAACCTATTTAAAAACTCCTGTAATAAAACCAATACAAGTTTATAAAAGCCCTGTTTGGTCTGTGTTACATTTTTTTAATTAAATAAAAAAAAATTGCAATAAAAGGGATAGAAGAGAGCAGGGGTCTCCCCTGGTGGGGTGTCCGAGGCTGTGTCCCACAACATCTGGTAAAAGACCTGGTAAGTGGGTTAAAAACATCTGGCTAAAAGTACCGAGGTTGACTTTGTTTAAAATCGGCATGCAGGTAACATTAGTGTGAAAAAATAAAAGATAAATAAATACAGAAAAGTGCTTAGTAAAATAAGTGCTTTTAAAAACAAGTGCTGGTAATACAAATCACATCAACCCAAATGTTAAAATATGTAAGATATAAAACAAATATGTAAAATGTAAAATATAAAATACACACGGGTTAGTAGGCACACGTTGAGGGAAAATAATTTTAAATCAAATTAACCAAGTATCCCTAAAAGTGTTTAAAACCCAGGCCGAGGTCTAGAGGGGTGGTGCAGGTGAGACATGGGACACGCCTCGGATGATGTTTAAAAATACTTTATTAAAGGGGTTATTTCAGGGTGTAAGTAATAGCTAAAATATAAATAAAATAATATAAACAATGTTTGAATAGGAAACGAGGGATTAATAATGTATAAAAAAGAATAAAATATATAACCTCCTCATTTGGAACCTAATGAAATAAGAAACATACAATACACTGTGTTAGGGTTAGGGTTAGGTGAGTAATGTAAACAATGACCAGCAAGTCAAAACATCAGTATGGACTTTCCTTGAATAAATGTGAAAACATTTGAATGTTTATTTAACATTGATTAATGTTTATTTAACATTGATTCATGTTAAACTCATCTAAATACTCTATTTGGGGAATGGATAATGCAGCAAACATTTCACATATTGTTTTTGCAGTGGCTTCAAATATTAAAACAATTAAAAAAGGATCCAGCCGTACATGGAATCCCAACTTCTGCTGGCTTCACACAATAATAATATTTAATATAAAGTGTGGTCTTTCTAATTGCCTTCTTCATCAGTCACCAATTTGCAGCAGCATATTCCAGAACATTTCTCCTGTTTGGAAATGAGAAAGAAAACACAGCTGCCTTTTTTTGTTCTATTGCACATTCAATATTTCATGGACCCATCTGGCCATCCTTTGCAACAGTGAAAAGTGTCACCAGCAGCACATTTGTCATGGCAGAAACATTTCTAATCCCAGTGCAGGAGATGGCGCTCCTGACATTAAAGCGCTTCATCGAGCGCCAAGCTGCCGCCGGGATTCTGTGTCTTGGAACAGATTTAGACAGCCATTGTTTAGAGTTCTGAGAAATCTTAATGAGGAGACAATCTGGCCATTAGAACAATGTTTGTATCCTCACAGTGTGGAGGATGTCACTGTAATGTTGTTTTTAATAGCATTTAACCAAGTGTAATTCTCAAACAATCCAAACCTATAACAGACATGTCCTTTCCCCCTCAGCCCTCTCTGCAGGGCATTGTTGACATTTCTGCTTTATCTGGTGCATAACCTTGCCACAGATCTGGCAACCCATCTGGCATGGCTGGCAGTGACTGGTGCAGGGGGGGGGGGGGGGGGGTTGGGTCAGCTGTTGTAGGGAAGGCTAAGCTAAAGCTAAATCTGTTGTTTAGCTTTCGGAGGGTCTGAGGGACACAGCTGATGAGATAAAATAAATTCTGCTGTTTAGTGACATGTCAGAACTAATTATTGTCTCCTGTGACCAGCTGTGATGATGGCCAAAGGCTCATGGGAAATGGTGTTTATTCAAGGCATCTAAAAACTGAAATATTGACGATTGGATTGTACATGACTGAACCCCATACGTGCTGTTGAGAAAGGGCTATGAATTTCTTGAAGTTCTTGTTCACTGTCTCTTAAATAAAAGGCACTGGTTGCCCAAAATTAACTAAGAAGTAACTAAACTAAACGTTGATTGCTAACAAGTGTCTCTAGGACTATTAACGTCATCACGCCAAACATTAGCTTAGTGGTGGTGATGTTACTTCATTTGACTGTAATCTAGTTTGTTTTCACCTTAGTGATTAAAATAACACTTCAATCATTATAAAAAGTCTTCATAACATATAAAAACATGTTAGTATCATAAACGTGTTTGCCATACGTCTATTGTGTAACATTCTGAAATCCAATGTAAATCTCAATGGCTTTTAGTTGAGCGAGCCCTTTCAATGCTATCAGCCCAAACAACAAATTAAATTATCAGCAATTCTAATACTCACTTAACCAACATCAGACTGACTCCCACCTCCCTCACAAACCATTAGCTCTAAATGTTTTTAGATGTGCTCAAACGATCTTGCGCCTCACCTCCTGGTTCCCCTCTGGAGTATCCCCGGCCTGAGGAGGGCTGTTGGAGCAGTTAGAGGGCTGATGTAACCGTGCACGTGAAGCTGCAAAGGCTGCTGGATGTTGTGGAGGTTCCACCTGTCGGGACAGATTAGCATCCTCTCACATTCATCGGTGTCTGCTGCTGAGGGAAGACATGGCTCGGCCTTTGATGTGATGCAATTATGGTTTGTGTGCTCTGAAGGATTACAGCAGTGGAGGTGATAAACAACGAGCACTCTGTCATGCTTTGCTTCCACGTGGGTATATCAGAGCCAACTACAGCAGCTTTATTAAAACAGGGTGAGGAGATCAAATATGTAATTGTTCTAGACTGATGTGTTTAAACACTCCAAGGCAACTTATAACTGTTCAGCAGTGCTGCTCTAACACATTGCAATACCTGTGTACCTATTAAAGTGGCCAGGTAGTGAATTTCAGCAATACAGTTGTGTATTTCTTGTATATTTCAAATTTCTTACGCTGAATACATATTTTAGCTATTAATCATGTACATTTGACTATTTCCTACAAACAAGGCATTTCATGTGCGTGTTACATCCTCGCTCAGTTTCCAATGTGCCCAATCTGTAGGTGTTGCCTCAGTCTGGACTGCCCATAGTTCACTATGAAACTACATTTTATAGCTTTTTTTAGTGTTGGCAATCCTCTCAGTTATTCATCCAAATATTTGTCCCCTGGGTTTGAGCGCACAGATACAGACATAGAGACAGATAGGGACGAGCTGGAAAGACATGGCCCCCTGTGGGCCAAGAGTAGCATGTATGTCTTATTGTTGTTTTTATTTTAAGTGGAGCCATGACAAATTTGAATTTCCTCAGGAAGGCCAAGTTTGTTTCTATGAGCATTGTCAACTTGATACCACATCCATAAAACCAGTGCTTGAATTGGAATAAAAAAGGTGCCAGTACTCTAAATCAGCAACTGTTTCAAGTCAATTTATTTATACAGCCCAAAAACAAGAATTTGGCTCAAAGTCATAGTATATCTTATAATGCTGGTGGGTTTGTCTCTTTACTGTATATTTTAGAAAGGCTCACTGTACTTAAACAAAATGACTGAGGGTGCATCTGAGATTAGAGGGGGTGCAGTGGTAAAGTGCTATTTTTACAAGTGGGGAGTGGACCTGACACCCTAGGGTGGTCCGGGGGCAAGCTCCCCCGGGAAGATTCTTTTTTAAATGTTGGACTTAAATGCATCAATCTGGTGCACTTTGAGGGGGAAATAAAGAGACTACACCCATATGAAACAGAACTGTATACATTTAAATAATCATAAAATCATAAGTAGGCCCTACATGGCCATAACCAATAACATACCATATCCAATATGAAAAAACATTGAAACTTGTTTATTTATTTGTTTTTGGTTCACCCTCCCGAGCTTGAATGACACGCGACCAATCGAGGGGATTAGTATGATCTGTATGAAAGGCCAGGCGGCTGAGTACCGGCATTTTACTGAGTACCGGCCCAATTCAAGCACTGGATAACACTAGTCAAGATGACCCTACAGCCCGTGCCGACTGGGGTCCAATTCAGAACTTTTCCCAGTATATTGACTACAAAGTCTTTGAAGATTTGGCAGCATTCACCAAAAACCAAACTAGTTTTTTAGTGATCAAATATACAGCAATGTTCAGATCAATTACTTATTTATTGTTTAAATAAAGGTGAATGTATTCTTGTATCACTCTATAACCATAATACGTTACATAGTTTATCTGTTAATTAAGGCATTTCATGTGCGTGTTACATCCTCGCTCAGTTATTTGTGCCCAATCTGTAGGTGTTGCCTCAGTCTGGACCGTCCATTGTTCTCTATGAAACTACATTTTATAGCTTTCTTTTGTATTGGCAATCCTCTCAGTTATTCATCCAAATATTTGTCCCCTGGGTTTGGGCTTCAAGTAAAGATAAACATTTGTATTATTCCCAACCTCTCCATGGCAAGTGGCATAGGCAGTTAAAAGTGATAGGTTATAAATGTTGTCCTTTGGAAGAGCAGCTTCATGATGTTGTCTTGGTTTTTAGAAAGTATCACCAAGGTAACTACAGAGACAGCTACTAAATGTATGTTCAAAGACAACACGTTCTGCTTCTTCTCAGGTGTATCAGTATTTTTTTATTTATTGAGTCAGGCACAATGAGTTACATTTATACGGTACATTCTTATACGGTACAAATAAAGTAATGTAAAAGATCATTTAAAAAAAATTAATAGATAAGGAAATGAAGAATAATAACAATAATACATGTACTCATATACTCACATATGTATACCCACATATACACATATATATATATATATATATATATATATATGTACATACCTACACCCATACCCACACATTTACATACACACACATACATACAAAAAACAAAAAAAACATACATTCATAGTCCCCCCTTTCTTCCTAGTGTCTTAAGTTCAGCTATGTAGGCTATCACAGAGCCCCAGACATATTCAAACATTTCTGAAGAGCCCCTCAGGTTATATTTAATCTTCTCCAAGTTCAGGTATAACATTAGATTTTTAAGCCATAGAGATGCTTTAGGTCAGGGGTCTCCAACCTTTTTTAGGATGAGAGCTACTTTCAAAAAATAAAACAAGTCGTGAGCTACTTTTACTCTTTATTTTGCAGTGTATATATTTAGCACATTTTAACATTATTATATGCTTATCTTTAACCTTTGTGTGCTGTTTGGGTCTGTGGGACCCGTTTTCAGTGTTTCTAAAAGAAAATGTATGCAATTTAATTATTTTAACCTGCTTTATTTGGGAATGGACCTCACCTCCTCTAGGGGGGTCCCCCGGGAAGATTTTTTTTTAAATGTTGAAGTTAAATGCCTCAATCTGGTGCACTTTGAGCACAAAATGTATTTCTGGATACAGCTCTCAACACTCATATGAAAGGGAGCTGTATACTTTTCAATAATCCAAACATCTTTAGAATATGATCACAACCAATAACAAATCATTTAAACGTGTGTATTCTTATCTTATCTTAATCACTCCCCTTTTAAATACAATATATACACATTGGACTGATTTCTTACTTTATTTGTTACAACTATATTAAATAGATAAAGGTGTGCTCTCTCTCTCTCTCTCTCTCCGTCTCGCTCGCTCACAGAGACTGTGTGCTCCTCCATGGCGATGACGGCTTGCGTTAAAAAATAATAATAAACATATTTGTAAAGTGGGGGGACACAAACAGGATTTCGAAAAGTGGGGGGGACTGTCCCCAGTGGAAATTACGCCATGCGTGTGTGTGCGTCAAGTGCAATAAATATGCAAGTTGCAACACACACAGTAAAACTCTGCCCCTCATGTGTTGTACAGTATAGGCTGGCATGACTAGGCTGTGTTCAATGGGGCTGATGTGTTGTGTAGATTCTGCCAGAAGGAAAGGTTAAACTCCTTATGAAGCGGTGAGGTGCCGCTCCACTTTGCTTTTCTTCCAGACTGCAACGCTGGTCCCGCAAATCAAGCAAGAACGTGATTGGTCGATATTCATTGTGGGGGGTGGGGGGAGGAGCCGGGTGTTAGATAGATTATAGAGTTGTATTACGTAGATAGAGTTCGCTATGATTGAGGTTTCCTTTGGTTTATGCATAGGGTAGATTCTTTTAATTACATTTCCTTTATTTTTGGTGTATTTTTTACATTTTGGATTTGCTTGGCGAGCTACTTATTGAGGGCTTGCAAGCAGTGGCGGCACCAGAGTATTTTTGTTGGGTAGTTTATGGTAGGGCTAACCCATACAGTGGTGGGGCTCGAGTCAGTATTTGTAATGTAATTACATACACGCTATATCGCACCCCTTGACAGTGAAACGCCACGCGTGAGGCTTTTATTAGCTTTTATTAGTCTCCTTTTATCAGCTAAATTACATCGAGAGCAACAGGTGTGAGTTAAACAATACAATAGCCTATTCTGCTAATTCCACGTTGTTACAACATGCTACGCAGCGGCAGAAACAAGAAAAGTTGGCATATAGAATTGACACGGGGAGAGAGAGAGGGAGAGAGAAAGGGAGAGTGAGGGAGAGAGACAGAGAGAGAGACAGAGAGAGAGGTAGAGAGACACAGACACAGGTAAACAGAGAGAGACAGACACAGCACACAACAGGTGGCCTGTGTCTCTATTGTCATACAAAACACTTTTTCAAATGACCCATTATTACAAAATATATTCAAAACTAACTATTGACGTTTTCAAAGCAGCACGATCCGCCGGTTGTTGTGGTTGGAAGCGAAAATGTCAATGACATGCTGGACATCCAGTGCCTTACTCCTCTGCTTATTGATAGCCAGCAGGCCCAGGTTGCTGTTCCGTGCATCACCACTGCTGTTTCTTAGATAATTGGGTCGTGTGACTCTGGCACCTGTTCGACTTGTTGTACCTCAATGTGAGGGTGTTTAAGAAGAAATCGATCCATCCGAAATATATACAATTAATCCTAGAATCCTATAAATTCTGCCGTCTGTCTGCAATCTACTCGGCGCGAGTTTGGAGCATATACAGTCTATGGTTTGGAGACTTTTCACTGTGAACGTGACGTATCATCAGTAATGCATGACGCAGCAGACCCAACGTTTCGTTGCTCTGATTGGCTTAGGTCTATTCAAATTGCATTCGGAGGCATTTTGATCTGACCGCGGCCGCGCTGATATTATAACGCGAGAGAATTTCCACACCTTTAGTGTATGAAACTCCCCCACTACTTAGACTATTCCTTACACCCCTCTAGCATAAGCCCGAATGGTCTCAACCATATTGCGTCAGTAACGTGCACTTGTTGTTACAGCAGGATCAGGTTGTGTGTTGTGGACACAACCGGTAGATTTTCGCAATCCGTGTTCTCAACATGCTTACTTTAACATAATTTGTCATGGTCGGGCTAAGGTAGGGCTACGCCATTTCTTGGTATGGCTATAGCCTACCCCAGCCATACCCTGGCGCCGCCACTGCTTGCAAGCTACCGGTAGCTCGCGATCGACGTGTTGGAGACCCCTGCTTTAGGTGCTATTGAGGATTTTCATTCAAGGAGTATTCTTCGACTTGCTAATAGAGATGCAAAGGCTATACTGTCCTTAGTTTTCCTCCTCATCATTCGGTGGTCAGGTAGTACTCCAAAAATGGCAGTTTCTGGACATGGTGTCAACACCAAGTCCAAGGCCTCAGCGAGGTGTTTGAAAATGCTTGTCCAGTATCCTTGTAGGCGAGGACAAGACCAAAACATATGAGTCATGTTTGCTGGTGACTAGGGTTGGGAACCGAAACTCGGTTCCAGATGAGAACCGATAAGAAAATGCCGGGTACCGGGTACCGGGTACCCATACAAAATACACAATTTCGGTTCTGCTTAATGGTTCCTAGACGCGGTAGACCCTGTATTCCACCGGGTCCGTCTGCGCCGTGGTGACCAGGTGGAATACAGGTTAAGGGTGGACTGGCCATCTGTGTGTTCTGAAGAATCACAGAACGGCCGGTCGTCAGAGGGCCGTTGACGGCCGGCTCGGTACGCTGACGGCCGGCACCGCCCTTAATTTTTTTAAACGGCATCATGTAAGTTGCGCTGACAGGCGACAGAGATCCACAGTTGCCCCGCAGCGAGGCTCCCCCCGCCCTCCCGTAGACAGTTCACGAGCTCAGTCACTTCATAACACCAAAGATGGATCGAGGTAAACGCTCTAAAGTGAGGCTCCACTACACTAAAAAAGACAAAGACAAGGCACAGTGTAATGCCTGTTAATAGCTTGCAACAGGCATAGCTCAGTTAAAATAAAGCACAGCTATTGTGCAATACATTTGTATTGCATGTATATTTTTTAAATAGAATAAAGATATTTTTGTTATCTAAACATTTGACCTCTTTCTTTTACAATTTTGGAATCGAAACGGGGTATCAATAAGAACCGGAATCGATAAGCAGAACCGGAATCGGAATGGGAATCGATACATTTCTAACGATACCCATCCCTTCTGGTGACATGTGACATCTGTTACAGGTATCCGTGACATTAGGGTATATTTTGGAGAGTTTGGAGTTGGTGTAATAGATACGGTGGGCAAATTTAAGTTGTATAAGATTGAGCCTGGAACAGGACGTACTATTGTTCACTCTCGCTAATGCGCCAGCCCAGACATCATCACATATTGCTTGGACTAGTTCATCTTCCCAATCTTGTTTGATTTTACCAAGAGATGTTTCTGTGAGACGGGAGATGGAATTGTACATTCTTGAAACCAGACCTTTTTCGGTTGTTAGAGTGTCCAGAATTGAGTCAATTATTGAATCCGGAGGGATATTGGGGAAGGAATGGTTATTTAGTTTAACCCAGTTACGGACCTGGAAGTAGCGAAATAGATGAGTGCCTGGGAAGCTACATTTGTTAGAGAGTTGGCTAAAGCTACCGAAAACATTGTTGATGTAAAGGTCCCTTACTCTGATAAAACCTAATCTCTGCCACATAGAGAAGGCCCCATCAGTGTAAGGGGGGAGAAAGAGAATGGGACTATGAATAGAGGATCCATGAAGTCCATGAGCACTTCTAAATTGGGACCATATTCTTAGGGTGGAAACAACTATCGGGTTATTCGAATATTGAGTCGGCCGGCTGGTTAATGTAGATGTAAGCAAAGCCAAAAGTGAGGTAGTAGGACAGGATTTGGCTTCAAGCTCACACCATCTCAATGTTGGTTCCTTAATCCATAGAATTACTTTCTGGATATTGGCTGCCCAATAGTACTGTCTTATGTTTGGAAGCGCCAATCCTCCTGTAGATCTGTGCCTTTGTAAAAGCTCTCTCCTAATTATAGGAGTCTTCCCTTGCCATAAAAAAGAGGAGATTAGTGAGTGATGATGTCTATCTGGGATCTGGAGGGCCAGGTCATTTACAGGGAAGCACTCACTCTTGGAAAAGTTTAGCTTGTACCCTGAAAAGGTTCCGAATCGAGTTAACAGATCTATTATCTGAGGAATGGTAGATATAGGGTTAGAAATGAACAACAGTAAGTTGTTAGCGTATAACGAGAGTATGTGTTCTTCTGAACCATATCTGGTAATTCCTTGTTTAAAGCTGGCAGATTTAAGCGCAATTGATAGGGGTTCGATCGCCATGGCGAATAGTAACAGACTTAAAGGGCTACCCTGGCGAGTTCCTCTATCTAGTGTAAAATATTGAGAATTCATCCCGTTAGTACTCACTGAAGCCTTGGGTGAAGAGTATAACAATGCTATCCAGGACACACATTTAGATCCGAGGCTGAACCTCTTAAGGACCTCAAATAGAAAGCCCCACTCCACCCTGTCGAACGAGTTCTCTGCATCCAATGAGACCACCACCTCTGGTGTCTCATCGGATGCAGGAGAGAGGAGGATGTTGAGTAGGCGACGAATGTTGGAGAAGGAGTATCGGCCTTTCATAAACCCAGTTTGGTCTAGTGATATGATGTTTGGCGTGACTGATTCAAGGTGTATGGCTAGTATTTTAGCCAGGATCTTATAGTCCGCATTCAGAAGGGAGATGGGGCGATAGGAGCTACATTCAGAATGTTCCTTGCCTGGTTTTAATAATACGACTACTACCGCCTCAGTGAGAGTTTGAGGCAAAGCTCCCCGGTCCAGAGAGTCCTCGAACATTCTCAAAAGGAGGGGGGTCAATTTATCAATACATTTCTTATAAAATTCAATTGGATAGCCGTCTGGATCAGCCTGATCGAATCAGCTGGGCTTTAGAGGTTGATCCAACTCACCCTCCTGAGCAGGTGTTATGGACGGAAATTCCAGATCATCCAAGAATTTAGTTCTGTCCGCATTATCAACAGGGGCTTGTGAGGCATATAGTCCTGAGTAAAAGGTTTTAAAGGTCTCATTGATAACAGATGGGATTGCTGTGAGTTCACGAGTAGGGGTCCGTATTTGTTTAATTTCTTACTTCTTCATTTCTATTTGGTTTGGCTGCCTTCCCAGAGTACTGAATTATAATTTCTGCACTGTTTCCTGTGCATGACTCGCACAGCAACAGCAGCTTCTGTTTCCCTAAAACCTGACAATCATGATCCTATTAACGCTTCCCGAGCAGCCGGGGGCAAAGTGATGTCAGGAGGGAATGGAAGTGTAAGGAAACACAGGTGACCATGGAGGACGAGGAGCTCCCTGTGGATGGACAGTCCTCTGTTTCATCATCATCAGCTTTCCAGTGATATGTAATTTGTTAAAATTGCATGTGGGGAAGTTCCTCTTTCTTTTCAACCAAAATGGTTGGCATACCAACAACAACATAGTAGGAGGAGGGGTATGTCTTATATTGTTGATCAGTTGTTATTTTTACCATGAAAATCATATATGTTCTTGTTTATTAACATGTGAGGAACTATATAATTAGTTCTGAACGCAATTCAATAATTAGAGTTTTGAAATAACAGCCCTTTTATAAATGTCCATTCTAGTGGACGTCAGGACCGTCTTCATGGACTTTATGACTCAATAGTGTTGCAGGAGACGGAACTGAAGCAGACATTTTCTGTACCAGATAGTTCAGGGAGATTCAGATGTTGAGCTCTCAGATGATGAGAGAGATGAGGATTTCACACCTGGGGTAGAAGAGGGTCAAGAAGAAGGGGGGGAAAGGTGCAGGAGGCTCCATGAGCGCACAGATACAGACATAGAGACAGATAGGGACGAGCAGGAAAGACTTGGCCCCCTGTGGGCCAAGAGTAGCACGTATGTCTTATTGTTGTTTTTATTTTAAGTGGAGCCATGAAAAATTTAAATTTCCTCAGGAAGGCCAAGTTTGTTTCTATGAGCATGGTCAACTTGATACCACATCCATAACACTAGTCAAGATGACCCTACAGCCCGTGCCGACTGGGGTCCAATTCAGAACTTTTCCCAGTATATTAACTACAAAGTCTTTGAAGATTTGGCAGCATTCACCAAAAACCAAACTAGTTTTTTAGTGATCAAATATACAGCAATGTTCAGATCAATTACTTATTTATTGTTTAAATAAAGGTGAATGTATTCTTGTATCACTCTATAACCATAATATGTTACATAGTTTATCTGTTAATTAAGGCTGTCTTTTCACACTAAAATGGTCTTGACGTCCTCTACAGTGGACATACTGTAACATTTAAAATTAAGCTACATTTAAAAAAGACTAAAATGCAAGATGATTTGTTAACCCTAAATAGGTAGGAAAAGAAAAATAAATAATTGGAAGATACTTTTTTTCCTCGGTTCCCAGGATTATGGAAACTTTGTGGGCGTCAGGCAGCCCACGTGTGTACTTTCATTTTCACACCCACACTTTTGTCTTGTGAAAGAGAGGAAATAATCCTCTGCTCAACATCCGTGCCTTCATGACTCATTTGGCAAAAGCACACTGCACCCTCTCAACATTTATTCATTTATAGCTCTTTTGATGTGACACATTTGGCCTTGGACCAAATATGAACCAACAATGTAATTGATATATATATATATATTATACAGTGCTGTTTGAAACATGCATTATACATAACAATGTCCCCACTCTCTCCTTCCTGGGCGGTCCGATGTTCTTCCCTCCTTCAGGCTCGGGTCCTCCACAGGTCTGGGATCCTGAGGGTTCTGTGCAGTGTCTTTGCTGTTCCTACGACTGCGTTCTTCAGGGATCTGGGATGTTGTTGCTGGGATCTGCTGGAGCCCTTGTATATCATTATCTATAGTTATCTGATATCAGTTTGCGACTGCAGATATTTGAACACTGAGCTAGAAGTTGTTGACAAGTTAGATGTTAGATTGCAAAGTATCTATTGGTCCCACATCCTCTTCATGAAACCCTTTTCCCTGGGGTCCCTTGTGAAGTAGCATTAGTTCCATATTCTCTGCCCCTGTTCCACAAATGTCCAAGAGCGTCTAGTTCAAGTTGTCCATTTCTCTTCGCTGACACAAACCTTGTTGTCCCAGGCGACGTTCAAGCCTGTATGACCCTCGTATTTGCAGTGTTACTCATGCCTGAGGTAGGCAGATAGCAGATAGCATTAAGGGTCTTGTCTCTGGCCTCCCACTGGACTTGCAGACTTGAGCCAAAGTCAGTGGCCTTAAGATCTTCAATTCAATTGAGAGCCACAAATTGCTGCATATGCCATCTATCTTAGCCCTCGGCATCTTGGTTTATGGCCGTCAACATCTTGGTTTACATTTTAATCTTAGACGACCCAATGATACAATTAACTTTCATTAGGTCATTAGACATTTTGTATCATTTATTTTACTGCAAATTAGACCATAATTTACAAAATGGTAATTTTTCTCATAGATTTCTATGCAATAGAGTGCCACAGTGACGCGTCCTAAAACCCGGAAGTAAGCTGCGCATGTGTTCCCTCGACAAAAACGCAATGCAATTTCTCCATAGGGTTTTGGAAAATAGCTGGATATAAGGTCTGTGGTTGAAACCCATTTAAGAGACGGATCACGTTTTGTTCAGCCGGATAATATCCACATGTCTACCCTATAATTTTCTAATCATAAATCTATCGATCATAAATCTATCGATTAGACACTGTGGCACTCTATTGGATTTACAGTGGAATGCTCCCTGCTGGCCATTAGAAAGAAAGCAGGTTTAAGGCACTTCTTCTTTGTCTTCATATTTCAGACCCTGACATTGCCACCCGCCCCCCCC
>CALSBZ010046899.1:116893-133821 GCA_943591055.1 Gobionotothen gibberifrons | reverse complement strand
CTGTTGTGTTTTGTGAAATGCTGTTGTGTTTTGTGAAATGCTGTTGTGTTTTGTGAAATGCTGCGGCGTTTTGTGAAATGCTGTTGTGTTTTGTGAAATGCTGTGGTGTTTTGTGAAATGCTGTGGTGTTTTGTGAAATGCTGTAGTGTTTTCTGAAATGCTGTAATGTTTTCTGAAATGCTGTTGTGTTTTGTGAAATGCTGTAGTGTCTTGCACTTCAGGGCCACCGTAGTTATGTGATGCCTTGCAACGCAATCGCACAACGGCACGTCCATTAATTCCACAACCACACACATGGATTAACATCGATTTAATACATTAATGTAGCCTTTGTTTCTGCTAAAAGAGGTGTCGACCAGCTGGGGCAACAAGAACATCGGCGAAATCGAGTGTGACTATTAAAAAATTAATAATTATTATATTAATATTGACAATAACAACCGACCGCCGGGGTAGCATTTGCCGGGGAGCGTTCTCATGGCGTCTATTATCAACGCTATGGGAGGTCCATGAAGGTCTGTGGGACGCGCTGTGCGTAATACAGTGACGGGGAGGGGCCCTGACCGACCGTCAACATGTGACGGGTTGGGAGTGAGAACGTGTTGCAGAGAGAGCATCCTGACTGGCTGCATCACGGCCTGCTACGGCAGCTGCACCGCCCTCAATCGTAAGGCTTTACAGAGGGTGGTTAAAACTGCACAGAACAGAACGTGAATGTATCTGTGGATTTACTAAATACTGTTATGACCTAAAACTATGCTAATACAGAGCCACTGACCTTGGCTCATACTTAACTCTGCTAGCTGTAGTTGCTGGAGATTATGTAATTAGCATTAGCCTGAGACGTTAAGGGAATATCGGTGTGCAAAATAGTAATGGTCAATCATTTAGGGACAACTTAGCCGACCTGGTTTTAAGATTCAGATCACCTTTATGAATCCCCAAATTCAGTCTTTACTCTGTTGTTATTTAACAATTACACACAGAGGCCCGAAATACACTCACATGCAAAAACAGGCACTATACTATAGAGACATGCAATCATGAAGAGGTGGCAGAGTGAAAGCGGCTACCAGTGTGATAGAGAGGCGAAGTCCCTCCCTTTCCGGTTGAGCTCCATGGGACCTTATTTCTGAAAAGTTATGCATTGAAGTCAATGGAGAGAGAAAGATTATCCTTCGATCCCGTTTGAATTGTGCCACGAATTACACATATGATGTTTGTCAATTTAAAAGATCATTTTACAAGTCAAAAAAATTAAAATGTGTCGTAAATCTGTGAAGTAACACTTTTTTTTGTGAAACCGCTCAATGAACTACATCTCCCGTCTCGTACCACCCCTCAAGACGGCCCTCACGTTGGCACATTTCACTTCTTTCTTTCAGAATGAGGTGAAAAGTATTAAAAGAGGTGAAAAACACTCCAAGTCTGGGCATGTTGAGAGCTGTACATACACACAAGGGGAGTTAGTCGGTTCGTAAGAGCCAGCATGCGGGACCGGGACTCTGGGATTTGTAGTCTTTCGAGTTGCATATTTTTCATAGTCTTATATTTCAACAGTTTTACGACAAACTGTGACTTTTTTGATATGGAAATTATTATTTAAGATTGACAAACATCATATGTGTAATTCATGTCACAATTCAAACGGGATCGAAAGATAATCTTTCTCTCTCCATTGACTTCAATGCATACTTTTTCCGAAATAAGGTCCCATGAGTCCCACCGGAAGGGGAGGGACTTAGCCTCTCTATTGAGCCAGGGAGAAGTTGGGGCCTTGGTGCCTTGCTCAATGACACCTCTGCAGTGCGGCAGGAGGCAAACTTGCAACCGTATTTGTGTCAAAATCTGTATATTTTTCGTCCGATCAGGAGCTGCTTTTTAAAGGGGCTCTACTAAGCTCATTTTCAGGGTCATATCAGTATGTAGTGTCTCTCTTGTGACATGTCTCCATGCTTTAATGTTCAAAAAGCTCTTTATTTTTATCATACTGCCTGTGCTGCAGAACCTCTTTTCCCCCTCTGTCTGAAATCAGAGCCCAGTCACGTACAATGTCTTGGAACGCTAGCCAATAGAAGCGCAAATGTTACGTAGTGATGTCACTATTTCACGGAAGTAAACAAAGGAGTCCAATGGAGGCATTACAGGCAGGGTGGGGTAGAGAAACTCCCTCTGAAAGGAACACAGGGATGTTAGCCTTTGCAGACCATTTACATGCACACAAACCTAATTCACTACGGGAAAGGGAAACGGAAAACCCCCAACAAGGCATAGTAGGGCTTCTTTAAGATTCTAGAAAAGTACTATGAATAATGAGAGTAACAGAGTTCTATTCACTCTGGCCCTAAAGACTGAATTGAAGAATAGTTTCTATACGTTAGCTTATTTCTGTCCCCTCTACTGCAGTAGGAAATTCAATACCTGGTACCAAAAACGGTTAATAGGGTTAATAGCAGAATATAAATAGTAATAGTGAAGTTTCTATAGCCAACAGTGTGCCTTTTCCTCCTTTCTTTAGTTGTTACTTTCAGCAGGCAGCTAAATGAACGTGCGGTGGGTAAATAGTGTTAGAGAACAATGTGCAGGCATCATGAAAAGCCAGAGAGAGCCTGAAGTGCTCCTGAAGGGGGGGGGGGGGGGGGGGATCTACTGTTTTGGCCCGTGGGCCACAGGGAGGAAAGCCAGAACACTGCTTCAGCAAGCTCTGCCTATTCAGAAGCCATGAGTCAGCAGAAAGCAGCGTCCTCTCTGGCAGCTGACACACACACACACGGCTCAGGGCTGTGAGACAGACAGACTGCACGCTCAGCTGTCTGTGTTGGGGCTTATGTACTAAGGCAGTGAAATTAATCACAATGGACAGACCTCTGCCTGCAACCATATGAGAAGCTCCTTTCTCTCTATATATGCTTTTTAATATCCATCTGTACATAATGTTTGTGTAGTCAGATAACCTTATACACATATCTTACAGTTTATCACAATTCACAGCAATAACCCTGCAAAATTCCCTCTTGTGTCTTTCTGCTGTTGAAATATATGTGAGGTGTTCAGGTTACCATAACATTGGTACATTTAAAGAGAATTTACAATGCATTTCCAACACACTAATACTGTAGGTGTTGGACCACATTACATTATTAATGACAATGAATGCAGTTATGATAATTAATGATGTATCTATTTGTTAATAATACAAAGTAATTATGACTGTCTTTTTTTAATTTAATTGTTTATTTTTGGATTACATTTGTATTAATTATTAATAATATACAGTCCAGGAAGAGGCAGAAAACATACTCGGCTTATTTCCGACTTATATACGTATATACGACTCCACAAAACTGCACTTCAAAATCATTCTTTTATTTAAATATTTTCATTTGTGTTAATATTTCATTATTAAATAAAATGTCCACTTATACATATTTTGTAGTATTCTTAAAGGTATAATAAAAGAAGAAAAAGGCAGAACTTTACACTTTAAATACTTTACCATTTAATTGAATTGTTATTGGGATATTTAACAAGGTTATTGCTTATTGCTTACCTAATACCTAATGCTTATTGCTTACCTAATACTTTGTTCCCACAGCTTCTTACCCTCTATTTTGTTTTGTGCAGGGTGCTAGAGGGAGTGATGTCGGCAGACGAGGAGCGGGATGGAGAGGCGGCAGCGCCCCTGTACGTGTATGAATCCAAGGTCCACTGTGCCAACGTGCTGTTGAGCCTGGAGGAGCAGCGGCGGCAGGGCATCCTGTGTGATGTCACGGTGCTGGTGGAGGGCCGGGAGGTCCGCGCTCACAGGGCCGTGCTCGCCGCCAGCAGCCGCTACTTCCTGCAGGCCCTGCTGGGGCACAATGGGACAGGAGAGGTGGAGCCCATCATTAACCTGCCAGACAAGGTAAAGGGCCACAAAGACAACACAGAACACACAGGCAGTTCCATGGGGATGGGTCTGAGGTCATTTTGAAGAGAAATGGTAACGGGAAACTCAAACTTTGTCTGGGAAAATAACATTTTGTAACACAGGGTCTTTAGATGTCGGCTATCTTTAGGGTACTCATAATACACCTTTTCCTCCTGGCCCTATCAGCACATCTCCAAGGAACAGCAGTTTAATATGTTCCCTGGGCAGCATTGGACATTCTGTAGGGACTTGGCTTGGGAATAAGTGCCAAATAGAGAGGTGCCTTTTCCCTTCCTGGGCACAAGGCAAGACACTACAAACCAGCAACTTACTGCATTATATAACACAGACGGTAAAATAATCTAAGTTGTAATAAAATGGAAAAGAGAACTGGACCCAGTACAGATCCTTGGGGCACCCCACAGCTAACATCTTTGGAGCTGATCTGGCATCATCAATGCAAAAACGCTAGTCTTTTAAGTAGGGAGACAATCATTGTTGAGCAGTGCCACTGAAACCCACCCATGTCTCTGCAGGGTCCAAGAGGATATTATGGTCAGTGGTATCAAATGCCCCGCTTAAACCAGTAGAACAAGAATGGATTTATGACTAGAATCAGCTAACATAAATTCAATTTAAGACACTTAAGAGTTTCAATATTTTCTAGAAATCTAGAGTCAAACATTACTGTGCGCTTTGTCCATGAGTGACAATTAAAATGTCCAACTCTCCATTTCTATTTTCATAAGGTATGTGTTCAGAATAGTCTTACAAGCCTGCTGTCACAGTGAAGGCTGAGGGGGTGCACACTTTCTATAGTTCTCTCCTCAAATGCCTCATATGTAAGGCATGACAGAGTTTCCGTTAGCCGGTAATTACCGGACTATGACCGGTAAAATGTGCTGAAGACCGGCAAATCTAAATCTCTCCGGTCAAAATCATTTCCCCTTAGCGCAATACCGCATCAGTTGCGCCACTTATGTGACAGACAAGAAGAGTCAATACGCTACATGCACAGTCACTTCCTTTCTAATGTCTGACATTTAATGTGGAGAAAGAGATGTATCCTCCTGAAGGGGACATTTTGACCCCTCATGTAAACAAATGCTTAATGCTGCATAATGCGGCACTATACTTTTGCCGCCACACCCCCGTTGCCAAGCAACACTTATAGGTGTCCTTTGATACTCAGGCAGTCATATCATTAGCTAGAACTAGCTAGATCTGATCGATATGGACATAACTGCGAGTGAAGTCTAATCGGACGTGAGAGAGAGAGATCAGAGAGCAGATCAGCTGCTGCTGTCGATGGAGACACGCAGCTCTGCATGATCACAGCTCCGCCTGCTTTGACGGACCGGTGGGCGGAGCAAAACACACACTTCAAGTTAGACCTAACACACTTGGCTAGTTTATCTACCTCTGGAACATGGCAAATACAGTCACTCTTGTATCTGTGTCTGTATCATGTTGTTGTGAGTGTGGACGGAGCAGATGCAACGTTAGCTTAGCCTGATCGATCCGATCTCCATTCAGAAAACACAAATGTTAAAAGGTTTTTCGCCTGCTGTCTTGTCACTTGTCAAAGCATTAATTCATGGTTTTTACTAACCGTTATCAGTATGTTGTTACTTCAGCATCATTTTGAAACTAAATCATGGTAAACTATGTTCCTTTTGTTTTAGTTGGTTTCTACCACAGTATAGAGGGAGGGAAAGATTATTATTAGTGCGAATTCAGCTTTTTAAACTCTTTTTTTAACCTCAACATCCTCTTTTATCTACACCGTGCGCCAAATGCTACTCCTTCATACTTTCAGTTAGAGACTTCATTCCAACTTTAAAATGATCACAAGACCTTCAGCTATAAAACTGGTTCTTTGGATTTTTGATATCTTTTACACTTTTTGAGATATTTAACTTAGTTTGGAGCTTGGTAAAGAGGCCTTCTTCAGATTTTAACATTAGTGTGTATTGAGCAGCTCGTTAAGGCTTAGTGCTTTGATCTCAAAACAGAGTGGAGGACAGCTTGAAATTCGCCCAAAAAAACGTTTTAAATAATGCCTTAAATAAAGGTTTGGGAATTATGGACACTCCTTTTTTCCATGACAAACGTAGGAAAACCTCTCCTACATTGAAAAATTAAAAAAATTAAGAAAAGATATTAAACAAAATGCCTCTTGAGGGCATGAAGCCATGTGCCATCCGACCTCTGCAGCTCATCCAGAATGCAGCGGCTCGGCTGGTCTTCAACCTTCCAAAATGTTCCCACACCACACCGCTCCTCCGCTCCCTTCACTGGCTTCCAGTAACTGCTAGAATCCACTTCAATACACTGGTACTTGCGTACCATGCTGCGAATGGATCTGGCCCTTCCTACATCCAGGACATGGTTAAACCGTACACCCCAGTACGTGCACTTCGCTCTGCATCGGCCAAACGGCTCACTGCACCCGCGCTGCGAGGGGGACCCAAGTTCCCATCAGCAAAAACACGTGGGTTTGCTATCCTGGCTCCTAAATGGTGGAATGAGCTCCCCATTGAAATCAGCTTGCACATCTTCCGGCGCAGGCTGAAAACTCATCTCTTTCGACTCCATTTCGAGCGATAGAATTACTAACAAAGAATTACTAACAGAGCACTTATATACTAATAAAGGACTGGCTTATCTATAAGCCAGTTGAGTAGCACTTGAAATGTTTTGGCTATAGGAAACCTGATGTACTTATATGATTCTGTTTTCTTCAAGGTTGTATCTTCCTGGTCGAATGTACTTACTGTAAGTCGCTTTGGATAAAAGTGTCAGCTAAATGCAATGTAATGTAATGTAATGTAATGAAGAGACAAAAACTTGTCAAAAAGTTCACCTAGCTCCCAATAGACTCCCATGTTACAGTTTTCCGGAACTTTCTTCAGAACAGAGAGAATTAAACTTTAGACAAACTGCTCCCATCTTCACATTTCACACACAAAACCCCCCAAAAAAAACCATATATCAGTTCATTGGGGTTCCCTGATGCTCACTTTCTGTTAATTTTTTGATAGGAGCCATAGTTTTTTAACAGGTGGCAAAATGTTGTGTGGTAACCATGATGTTGCTGGGCAGATTGAAAGCTTTGATCTCTGGGCTCACACAGGTGTTACGCCCCGTCCACACAGCAAATCTTGAAAATCTTGAAAATCTTGGAGGTGGGCGTTTTCTGAAGCTTGGGGATTTTTTGCGAGCAACGCGACCAACAACCAATCACATGAATTTTCCGCCCCCGACATACAGCAATAGCAATGTTAAAACGAAGTAAACTGGATATAAAATCCCCAAACAGGCGAAAACCTACCAGTTTCACCCACTGTCTCTGCCACCTCCCTTCATGCCTGGCTCCTCCGGTTTGTATCCCGGTAAAAGTTAAGGGTGATTTGCTACCGCAATAAAAAATGTCTCCTCCGTTTTTAGGAATATAGAAAATGAACTGCAGTATGTCACTCCCAGCTTGCACGCGGTTTGATTGGCTAGCGCTTGAACTGTCAGATTTGCTTAAACGGGATTTGATTGGCTGACGCTTCCACCTCAGCTTCAAAAGTTGAACATTGCTCAACTTTTGAATCCTGAAAATCCTGGAAATCTTCACTTTGCTTCCCCAGAATGCAGTTCGGCGAGAAGCGAGGCAAAGTGACGTCACCCCATTCAAAGTCAATGGGGAATTTTTTTTCAGAAGCTTTGGAAGATTTTTTTAACACTGCTGTGTGGACGGGCCGTTATGATTATTTGTTATGATTAGGTGCTCAGCACAGAAACAAACACTGACTAACACACTGGACTTTAACAGACTGTCTCAGCCTATTCTTTTCTGTCTGATGGAGACTTCATGCAGACTTCAACATGTTCCACATATTTTATACATTATTGGTGATGTATGGTTTTAGTCGAAAAGTTTGCAGTCAAAATATTCTGCTGCTTTCCCAAGCCTTTTTACTTTCTTTTCTCATCTTAATACACATTCATTCACTACTACTTACATCTGATATTTAACTCCTTCAGCCTATTTTCAGCTGCAGAAACCATTCAACTATTACATTATTCAGCTATTTCAGGACATCGAGGCTATACATGTTGTTGTTTATACCTTTTTTAAACCTTTTCTTTTAAATATTAAGCTTCTTCACTATTTTTCCTACTCTTCCAGTTTAACATTTCACTTTCAAGTTTTCAACAAAGTCATTGCAAAGCATTTGAGCTGTAACAATTTTGATTCAAATCATTTCACTTTTCTGCATTTCTCCGCTAATTTCAGCAACACACTTACTTGGTCTCTGTAGCTAAGAGCAGCTACCATTCAGCTAATAACATATTCAGCTTTTTCTGCATTTTCAGCTAAATTCAGCCATAAATGTTCACAGTTACGGCATTCACACGCATTTTCTGCAGGAAATGCATTTTCTAGTTATTACTTATTATTCCCGTGTTATTATCCAAAGTTACTGTACACTTTTGAATAATGTAGTTAATCTACTATAATTAGTTTGTTTAATATAGAGTCGTTATGAATTTGTTTTAAAGCTCAATAAATAACAAAGAAGACCTTTGACCGGCACTTTTCTCATTTTGTCTGGAAGATTTAAACTTTAACGGACAATTTGACCGGCAACAAAAAAATTCAAACGAAAACTCTGAGGCATGAATATAAATGTGGTTGTGGTTACTTTGCTGCTGTTTCCATTCAGCACCGCGGCTGATCAGGGAACAGTTCCCTGTGCCCCAGATCTGTCATATTGATTAATATGTCTGTGTGACTCCACCTTACAGTGATCACTCACACAGGCCTGTTCCACTACAACCCCCCCGTATGTCTCTCAGCATGGCTTTATTTACCACGTCCTGTCTGCTGTCCGCTCACTTCTCTGCATCATTTATTTTCAGGACTGAGGATGCTGCTGTTCTCGGTCCGGAGGGAATTGTGTGTTTCATGTGCACCTGGAAATAAAGGTGTCAATTTAATGAAAACAATTATCTGCCATATTTAATTGTGTGAGATGGTCTATCATCTGAATCTAGCCTCCTAATTATGATCCCATATCAAGATTGGAGCGTTTAACTTTAAAAATCAAAATGTAGGTTAAATGTTTGTATTAGCTGAACCAAACATAACATGGTAGTGAAAGCAGTGCTCTGTTTATTTAAATGTAGAAGAGCAATACAAATATGTTGTCACTTATACAAAGGAATACAAATGATAAATAAACATGATCTCAATATTGATCAATATAATGGTGATTATCATTGTGGACATAATCATGCAGGATAATATGTATTAATTCCGTACACATGTAGTTGCATTTCACTTTTCTCTTTCAAGATTGAAAGTTAATGGTCATTAGTAATGACTCTTTGAAAAAGGTGTGTATATATTGGCATATTGTAAGATGTAAATTAATTCAAGTTGGATACAAGCTAGATTTAGGCCTGAGCATTATGACCAGCACTTGATGTCCTAACAATATGTGAATGTGAAGTTCAGATACTTTGAAATTATTGAGGCTTGAATACAAGGTCATATTTGAACATGTAAAATGTGTCTCATTCTCTTTTTCAAAAGTGTAGGCTAAGTTGTCTGCGAGTCTAGCATTGGACATGTGTGCTACAGTATGATTGGGGTATTACTAGAGGGTTCACACATACCTTCAAAATTCAGTATTCAGATTGAGTACTTACTGGTCAGTCCCAAATGTTTGTATCTGTAATCTGGATAACTGTCCTCCCAGATGAACACAAAGGCCACATTTATAACTAGACTGGCATGCGTTAATTCTATCAAACAAACCCGTCCCATCAACCAATAAGGTTGGCCCGTAAAATTAACCGTCTGGTGATTTGCGGCCTGGGAAGGAGTCAAACTTGAGGCCTGAATTAAAATCTCAGTCTGCGATGGCCAAGTCTACACAGGACGCACGGCGGAGCAGGACTTTAGCACTGGCACTGGTTACAATGTTTACACTACTGCGCAATGCTTGTGCTGGATATAAATGAACATTGACTCACTTGAAATTGTATATTTAAGGCACTGACATCTCTACCCTTGTCTCCTCTGCAGGTGACTGCTAAAGGTTTCGCTCCGCTGCTTCAGTTTGCCTACACAGCCAAGCTGGTTATAAGTCGGGAAAACATCCATGAGGTCATCCTGTGCGCTGACTTCCTGGGTGTTCACAATTTGGAGGACTCCTGCTTTCGGTTCCTTCAAGCCCAGCTACAGAATGACAGCCAACACGCCAGCAATGGCAAGGTGGAATACGATGAAGACATCACGGCGGACGATGCAGTTTTTTCTGAAGCGATATGCTCGGATGACTCTTCAGAGAACACGCAGCAGACCAATCACTTAGCAAGCACTGCGTCCCTTCCCACTGACCTTTCTCAATGTCCTAAATACAGGAACTATCAGTACCAGATCAGTGATAACAAGCACAACGGAGAAGACCATCATGGCAGTGATTACTCCAACCATACCTCAGTAAGTCCTTTGAGCTCACAGCTCAGAGACAACAGCACTGCTTCTCAAACTCTTCTCACCCCCTCCAGGATCAAAGAAGAACCATTTGGGTTTGAGGGAGAAGGGGATGACAGGAGCGGTAGCAACCCAGAGTTGTGTACCGAGGAGGTGCTGGAGATGGAGCTGGAGGTGGAAGGGGATCCAGTAGCAGCTGAGCACTCCCCGGGCCGAGGCTCACCTTCTTCCTGTTTGCGCTCCTACCTCCAGAGAGGCGGCTTAGATCTCAGCGGCGTGCCCAGCACCACAATCCAGCAGCTACTCACCAACAGACTGACCCTCAACCACTACAAGGATCTGGTCAAGGACAGGCAGAGGGATAAGAGGGATTATATGGGTCGAGGGGACCTTAAGAATGCAGATGGCATTGGCAAAAACATGGATGGACCAGTCTCCAAAGCCTCCTCCTCACAACATGAGGGGGAGCTGGACAGAGCCAGCGTCATTTTCTCTTCAGCAGCTGGAGAGCAACAGATGTTGGCCAATTCCTACATGGACGATAATTTCAGAGAAAAGGTCTCGACCCTGATGCAGGTAGAAGCTCCTTCTTCTGGTCGGTCCCGCCTCCCCTCCAGCTGCCCTGTTCCCATCAATACATCAGCGCACTCCCCCCCCCCCTCTGAGCCCCACACCCAAACGTCCAGCTCCCGGTCCTCCTTCTCGTACCCAGAGGACGCCGGCAGCGGTAGCTCACCTTTCAACCTCCCCCAGTTTGACTTCTCCACATCCCCACACTCAGGCTCCACATCTGGACTGTCTCTCTCGCAGAGGAACCCCCACAGCGGAGAGCTGCTCTTCTCTCAGGGTTGTACCAACATCAAAAGTGAACAGGGATTTGGTGCCAGTGGTGACAACTCCAGCGACGAGTCAGGCTCTTTCTCAGAGGGAGACAGTGAGAGTGGCGTCTCCAGAGTCTCCGCCCCTGAGGTTCGTATATCCTTTTTACTTTATCACCCAAGATTCTACTTTTGTGTTAAAGGTCCCATGTCATGGCCATTTCTACTGATCATAATTCCATTGTTGAGGTCTACTAGAATAGAGTTATATTGTGCAATGTTCCAAACTCACATTGGTTTCTCATCCAGCATCTCTGTATAGTATGTGTATTCACTCTCTGTCCTACACAGCTTGTTGGAGCTCCTGCACCCCCCCCCCTCCCTGTGAGCCCACTTTGCTCTGATTGGTCAGCTCGCCCACTCTGTTCTGATGAGTCTACCACCGTTACAGCGGAACATCAGTGATTATGTGTTACAATGGCGTTAGCAACCAGGAAATGACACGGGGCTCGCTGCTGCGAGGAGCGGACAGTGTGAGCTGGGTTCATTTCCTGCTTGCTGCGTGGGGTCTGCGAGACAGTGAGACAGCGCGAATGGACGCGGGAAAGGGGAGGTGCTGAGGGGGCTGCAGCACCCCCATCTGCGAGGCTCCACTAGCACCCGCAAACCCCCCCAAATGCGGCGCACCTACGGTGTAAGCGCGCCACAGTTTTCGCCGCTGCGAGGCTCCACTAGCATCAGTTATTCAGCAGTTCTTTAACCTGTTAACAACATCTTGCAAGAAACAGCGTCTGAGGGCTTCTTAAAGGAAGGCTCCACTCATTAGATATTTAATCAAAACTTCAGTATTTAGTGAAATATTATGTTTAAACCATACCCTGAAGAAATCAGCGATATTCCCCGGTAAATAATGATTTTATAGCTCTTTTTTATCAAAACCTGTATATTCCGTCAGGCAGCTGCCATTTTGGCCATTTTCAGTAGTCACGTGATCTGAAAAACTAGGTTGTGACGTCATCTATGCGTTCACTTTGTAAACACACCCTTGTGACAGTCGCAGTTTGATATCAGTGTTTCTTATAAACTGTAGGGGCAGGGGAAAAGGTTAAGGCAGGTACTTTAGATTCAAATGAAAATCTATGATGCATCCTTGCAACTACAGTCATTAAATGTCCACTTTTGTGTAAGGTTTGGGGGTGTGGTTCTGCAAGCCTCATTTGCAGATTCACCTGTCGCAGCGCGCCCAGAGGCTTTTTAGTGGGCGCGTCACGGGGATGCCAGGGGTGGTTCTCACGGAGGAGGAAGCGTGTGTGCGGGTATTCAGCGGGATATTCAAGTTTTCCTCAGCATGTCTATATATGTAAAATGCAACGGGGAAAGTAACTGAAAGTAACCGTGTGGATATTGCATCGACCAACCTGGAAGCACGTCTCCCTGGAGAGGACGCGCACAGAGAGAAAGAGAGATTCTCTCCAACGCATGGTGAGATCGCTCCTTTGTGCCACGCGGATCATCGTGTTTCCTTTTTTGTGGATTATAGCCTAAGTAGGCACTACAAACATTTCTGTTGTTGACGCCGACGGGCGCAGGAGCAACAGCCTTTTTTTCTGTTTCAATGAACTATGGTCTGGATTAGACCAAAAGACAATTTCAGTGTATCGTGAGTGGACTTTTTGTTAGGTTTTGTTTGTTTTGTTTGGCTCAAACTGTGAATACAGTACACTTGAATAACGCAGAAAACCGGTCTTTGTTTATTTTTTGAATGTATGCATATAGCCTGTAGTTAATACATTTCCGTGGGGACTATTTTGGGGAAAGAGCAAATTATATGTTTACACAGGGAATGCCCCTCTCCTGACAGCCTGACCCGACAGTCAATAATACATATATTTATAACTAGTTTAGCTTGTTCCAGAGGTAGATAAAATAGCGAAGTGTAGGTCTAACTCTTGTGTGTTTCGCTCCGCTCACCGAAGCACACGTTGCATTCCGCTATTTTACTGTCTTTTTCGGACACCTTAAAATAATGCCACTGCATCCCCATTAAGTAATAGATGGAACCGAGCATTCCGTGGATTGTTCCTATCCGAATTGTGGCAATGTTTCGCGATACAATGAGGCATATTTAAATATAATTGTGAGAGTAACTACAGTAAACAACATGAACAAAGCACATACGTCCTCGACACCAAACGCATAGGTCACGTCACGTCCGGTAAAATAAGTCATGTGACTCGTCAAAATGGCGCCGCCCACAGGGTTGATGTTATTTCGGTAATTAATCAGCTTAAAATCACTGATAACGTCATCGGATTAAAAAAAAAAAAAAAGACTGGCAGAGACTGGTCTGTTTTATCGGATGATAATTTAAAAAAAATGCGTGTCATGAGGATTCCCTCCCTTTAACATTTAACAAACTATTAATGAGTCACACCCACTTAACGGGAAGAAACTCAGCTACCTGACGATGTGAACCATTTTTACCGAAGCACAACACAAGTCTAATGCCGAGCCTCTGAATTAGCACTAAACGAAAGAATGCTAACGCACTTAGCACATAACTCACGGTAAAAATATTGTATACTTCATCGGATCTGCACAAACAATATACCATATGAAAGCTACGATTCCACAGATTCCAATGGTATAAGTATCATCACTGAGCGACCAAAACGGCAAATACGTCTTACCTTTGCTGTTTTCTGATCAAAAGTTGTGTTCAATGGCAATACATGCATAAAGACGCTGCTGAAGGTTATTCCAATGTCTCTGTGTCACTTTGAAAGGATTACTGATAAACCATCATCATACTGTATTTATGATCAATAAGCCTAGTTTTCAGTTTTCAGAGCGGAACGTAGCTTTCGGTTTGGGCAAACGGCGTGCGCATCACTCTCACTCCTCAATGGTAATGTGTAGTTGGATTTAGGAACTTCGCCTCGATTCTATTTGCGCTAACGATTAAAAAGAGGTGTCAATCACCAAAATCGACCAATGGGTTCCAGAGAAACGGCAAATACACCCAAATACACACCAAATGACCCCAGAGGTGGGTTTTTTTTCCTTCTAAATCTCTCTAAAAAGGTCAAATGTCACTTGTTTTGCATCAATCTTGATACAGGGTACTTATTATATGTTATAGTTTGGATTCCTAAAGCTTTTTGTCTACTATCCCATCATTCAAGGGTGGTTTTCACTATAAGTCATGGGGTTTTTTAGGACGGAAACTATATAATTTACATTTTTTTACTATGTTCAATCTGAATTTACTTTAAAATCAAAACATCTATATCGATTCTGACTCCTCTACATCCAACTCACAGGTTTATCATTGCTTTGAGGAAAAAAAGATTATTAATTTACCCCTTTTAGAAGTGAAGATATTGTCATTTGTTCTGGGCATGTCATTTTCGAGCCTGAGACCTGGAAAACAGGCTCAGGGCTTAACAGGTTAAATGTAGCTTATATTAGCTTTAAAAAGAAACTGCTATTGGATATGGGTTTATCAGATGCAGTTCTCCCAAAATGTTAATACCTATAGATTCCAAAAAAACGCCTCAGTTATTCTCACAGTTACCTCACTGACTTTAAGGTAACAATATATGGTGTTCACTTCAGTTATGATGGGAACATGGATTTAAAAGATAACTGGATTCAGTGCTGGAGGCTCAGTGGCATAAAGCCAGGCCTAGCAAGGCCTAACCCTTGAGTTCAAAGATACCCAGATCATCCGGGATCAACTTTGAGGCCCAGTGATTTCAACAAGGATTATTCAAGTGTTTAGACTGGGTAGTTGATTTAGCTTAGTTGATCAAAAACACAGTTTTAAAGACGTCTCTTTCCCGATGTAAGTCAATGGGTGAAAGTATTTTTGGGCCCAATGATGTCACAGACTGACTTAAAGTTGTAGTGCCACTGATTGGCCACTATAGAAATATGCTTCAACACCCTGCTCACTTCCTCTGGGCTTGGATTGGAACCCTGCTAGCCAAACGTTAGCTAACTTGCAAAATTAAACAGATAACATAAAAAACGACAGGTGATGACATTTCTAACATATTCTGAGATTTTTTGTACTGATGTTGTCAAAAGCTTGCCCCTGTACTATAATGGCAAGGTTTCCAAATCAATAGTATAATGTTACTTAAAGGTGGGGTAGGTAAGTTTGAGAAAGCGGCTCGAGATACACTTTTTGTTATATTCCATGGAATGCTCTTAACATCCCGATAGCAATGAATATCTTAAGTGCTTTGACAACAAATCCATAAAAAAACGTCATCTGTGGAAGCCGTAGTACTGTAAAAAGTACGACCAATCATCTGAGCCGGCCCGACTAAAATAACTGGATGGCCTACCTGCCTGTCAGCCTTCCATCTGTGCACAAACTGATCTCGTGCCCTCATTGGTCATGTGCGCGTTCGTGTGTGTTGGAGGAGGGGCTCTGGAAGGAAGTGGCAGATTTTCAAATTCTAGCACACTCGAGCTGGTTTCTCCAAAATGACCTACCCCACCTTTAAATGTCAAACACCTCTATGCAATAACTTCCTCTCATGAAGCCCCATTTTAGCAGTGCATACTCCTGTGCTAGTAGTTTCAAGCATATTCTCCGTGTGATTTACAGCTGGGACTATTCTTAGACATTTTTCTCTCAGGAGAAATTACACAAACACTTCCAACACATACTCCTTTGAGTTAAAAGTTGCCATAGTGATTTCTTGGAACATGCATTATATGATAAGACACTCACACATACATATACATACACATACACACATACATACACACATACATACACCACAGGGTTCTAACTATATTAGATGTGAGTGGTTGTGGCCTGGGCTCTGGGTGAGTCAGTGAAAACTATCTATTCTGAACACACTGAAGGTGGGCCGTTTGGATACATCCTACAGGGATCAGACAGACAGATTAACTACATGTATGTGCACTCTACTCTACTAATGTTCTGATATCTTCAACAAACCCTATCCACTGTTGGTGTTCATGGTGTGACGGTCGCTCAAGAAGCAGGTTGGCTTCTGTCAGCCTCCTTGTATTAGAACGTCAAGGAGTTAGATTACTATGCACCAAATACAACCAGGCATAAAGACCTACATATATTCACTATGTTTGAACTTTTGGTCATCATGTGATGGAATCCAACTATTGATGGATTTCACAACGTGTCCTATTGCAAGATGGTCTCTAGTTGATCGTACAGATTGAAACCTTAACACCTTTTTAAACCCAAACAATTTTTAAAACTATGAAGTTTCCAACATTTATGAGGTGAGGATGTATTGCAAGAATGTTGTATTAGAATGGATTGGGTTTAGCTCAATGTGCCTAATATACTGCCACTAAGAGCATGGACATAGGAAATTACCAATGATGACACTATCAATCAGGAAACTAGGCACACAACTGTACCATTGGAAATGTGACCTGAAGATTTGCGGAAAAATGTGTAGTCTGAGGATATTTTGTAGATGTGTGTGTGTGTGTGTGTGTGTGTGTGTGTGTATATATGTGTGTGTATATATGTGTGTGTGTGTGTGTGTGTGTGTATATGTGTGTGTACCCACACCATATAGTACTCCTGCGTCTCCATGTGTGTGGGGTCTGTCCCACTTTTTTGCCCCTGACCTACTTATCTTGGAACACACACACACACACACACACACACACACACACACACACACACACA
>CALSBZ010046899.1:93867-116883 GCA_943591055.1 Gobionotothen gibberifrons | reverse complement strand
CACACACACACACACACACACACACACACACACACACACACACACACCAAGGGTGCCCTGTAGGCAGGTGGAAGGTGCCCCTTTCCACCATCTGTTACTCCTGACCCCAGATCTGCCCTCTCCAATTAGGCCAATTGTTTTTTTTCCTCATAATTTAACTATTTAGGGTGTTATTCTTCAACATTTCTAATCAAATATTTTAATGATCCTTTAACATCTACCTGAGTAATTAGATATGAAAACTACAATTTAAATACAAATGACAGATTCCTAATTCAACCTGTATTTAAATGCACTTGCTGAGCAGAGACTGAATACCTGCTCCATGCAGATGATCTTTTTATTTTGTCCTCAACCAGAGACAACTTCTTTCGACAAATCTTAAATCATTTAAATTCAAAAGACTCTGTTCAAAGCACTGGCAACCAAACAGATTGGTGCTCTTCCTGGGGTCTTGGTGTATATCTGGGAAGTAAAGACAGAGATAATGAAAGTTAGCAACTCAAGGGTTCCATTACAAAATTAAATGCGATTTTTCAATTACATTTCTGAATATTGCAGAAAATTAGATCTTTAGCAAATGCAGGTTTGTGATACATAGTTCTTTTCAGCAGGATAATCTCCACATATTAATAACACTTTATAATGTTGTGTCAATGCATCGACATAAATAAGAAGCTTAGGTTATAAACAAACTACATCACCTCATGACTTCATGTCACCACCGCTAAGCTAAAGGTGGCTAATGTTCGGAGTGAGGATGTGTAATAGTCACATTTAGTCAATTGTTAGAAACAAATGTTATGACCCAGAAAAAAGCTTCAGACATTCACTAGTGGAGTATTTACTGTTATGTCGTAGAACAAAACGTGCAAGTCTCTTCAGCTTGTGTTAACCACAGGCCTAAGTTTGGTGTTCCAACCAAAAAGATATTGACTTAGAGACAATGGAATAGGAAGTTGTAAAGGCAAACTCATTTCTGGGTTTTAGGACTCATTCCTTCATCACTCTTAAAAAGAATGGAAGTGTATTCCATTGTACAGCAGAGAGAAAGAGAGGGATTGTTGAGGGGATTTACAAGCAAAGGCTCATTTTGTCATTCCAACCTTATTATGTGTCTGCTGAGAGTCCCAGAGCCATATATAGATGTCTATATAGTACAGGACAGGCTGCACCTAGACACACACACACACACACACACACACACACACACACACACACACACACACACACACACACACACACACACACACACACACACACACACACACACACACACACACACACACACACACACACACACACACTTCTGCTGTCAGACTGATGAATCACATTGAGATGTTACATGGCGCCAACACAGACTATTCATTTATCTACACTTTAAATAAGATAATGAGAAAATGCTCATACATTGTTAATCAGTTCAGAGTGAGGAGCAGAATGTGTGTGAAACAAAGAGCTCCTCTCTCTTTGTGTCAGAGCGGCTGGGTCAGTAAGCTGCAGCACACTGACACCTAGTGAGCTCTGCAGCACACTGACACTCTGGCCCAATTCCAATCCACCCCCTACACACTACCCCTCCGTTTGCGCGTTCGTGCGGAGGGTCCGCCACATTAACTGCTGTTCCAAAGCAACGAGTGTGTGGAGCGGTGTGGAGGGGGAGTGGGCTATCAAGCCCTCAAACAGCGAGTCTACATCGGTGCTGACTTGAGACCGGTCTCTACCTGACCGGAAACAAGCTGTTAACAAACAGTTCCAGCAAACATCCACTGATAAACTGCGATGTTAACAACCTCATGATAACCTCATATGTTTTTAACTTAGGATCATAGTGTTTAGTCTAGAAAAAGGTAAATGTGTGCATTTTATTATAAAGTTGTGTATATTTACAGACTGTTGCAAAAACTAAGAAGCTTATAAACATCAGGTTTAAAACTAAAAGAGCTTTACAAAAAAGTAACACAATTAAAGATGTTTGGAGTTTTATTTGAGTTATTCATTTAAACTTTTAGTCCAAGAGATGCTGATTTGAAACCGTTGTTACATACAGTTACGGCATTTCCTGTTTCTGCCGGAGAGAGGGGAGGCCGTCCCAAAGCTTGCTGCTGTATTTACTCCCTCCATCTGACAGGAGGGAGCCTCGTTGAGCTGCGAGTGTGGCTACAGACGGAGTTCACTCCGTCACGGAGGGGTAGTGTGTAGGGGTAGGGTGTAGGGCGTGGTTTGGGATTGGGCCCTAGTGAGCTCTGCAGCACACTGACTCCATGAAGCTGCTGTGTAAGATGCTTGTAGATGCTTGACACAATGAGAGACCCTGCATTGAAAATCCTACTTCAGTAAAAGAAAATACATTTGACATAAATACACTTTAATTATCAAAATCCTAACTGATTATGCAGCAGAATGACTACTGGCTTTATGGGTGTGTTATTACTGAAGCAAGTGTGAGTTCTAAACTATGAATATTTATTTAAATGTATTACATCATGTATAATGCCTCTTATTTTTTCTGCATTTTATAGCAGAGACATTTATACCACTCCAGCACAATATATTATGCAACTAGTTATTGTGTTTTAAATACGGTGGCGTAAAATAATTAATGTTCTTTATTATATCACTTCCTTCACTGTTGATTATTGATCAAACAACTGTCATTACAATGACATACATGATAATGTATTGTGGTTCTTTGCCACCAAAAGCACCATCTGCGACTAATGTTCAACTGTAGAGTGGTGCAGTGATGACACATGTTTGTAGTCCACCCAGGAGTGTGCATCACGTCTGTAGGCAGCCTGCATACAAACAATACATACATACAATCACCACAAGCTCTTCCCCATGCCAACACTATTCTAGCGCCTACTGGTGTGATGCATTTTTGGAGCCTGCCACATTAAGACTGCAGGCATGTAGAATAGTATTTATTAATTAATCTCTTTGCAGAAATAAATAATAATATTTCCCATCAGTCCAACAGGTTAGGAACTTCCTAATTTCTGTTGTTCAGGAATTGAGCAGAAGACCGCATTGAATTGTGGGATACACAGACCAACACTTGATGCACACTTTTCCTCATATCAAATGTACATGCAGGGCTACGTGTAATGTGTGCTGTCGTATTGTGTTACTACCTGGCTGAAGATGTGACAGTGCAGCTTGTATGTAGCCTGCGAGACAAAACCCAGGGCAAAAAAGGCCATCAAATCCACCCTGTCGATCATAAGGTGTTGAACCACAATATTGATTCCAGATGACTCAGATGTTGGCTCAATTGTCATCCTATAACCTTCGTATGGAGTATGCAAATAAACTATATTGATTGAGATAAAGAAAATACCTCTAAAATGAAATCAACATCTGTGGTCCTTTCATCAGGTGAAGCTGCCCTTCCCTGTGGACCAGATCACACACCTGCCTCGCAACGACTTCCAGATCCTCATCAAGATGCACAAGCTGACTTCAGAGCAGCTGGAGTTCATCCACGACATCCGCCGCCGCAGCAAGAACCGCATCGCCGCGCAGCGCTGCCGCAAGAGGAAACTGGACTGCATCCAGAACCTGGAGGGAGAGATCCGCAAACTGGTACGGTCTACACACACACACACACACACACACACACACACACACACACACACACACACACACACACACACACACACACACACACACACACACACACTTTGTTGAGACTAGGTAAGGTTTTGGCACATCTTTTTTAGGGTCGGGGAAAGATCTGCATTAAAACGTATCAAACTACAACTAATTGCTAAGGGAAGGGATCCTTTGTTGTTATGGTTACAAGAAGAACCACACACTTGTGGGAGAAAGGGATCAATGAGGTATCAGACAGGGAAGACAAACAGTGGTCTCTGTGTCAGAGCTGTGCCCTCAGCCCTCCCTGTGGAGTGATGAAGATGATGAAGATGATGACAGGTCTCATTAGTTCTGCCTTTGCCTGTGACTGATGAGTGTCATACCTCACACAGACACTAGAGGTCGCCTGTTCAATATTAAGCAGGCATTCAGACCCCAAACAGGCCTGCTTTTAAAGAACACAACAACATTGCTGCTTAAGGTTCTGGTTGTGATGTGAATTCTTATTTTTTGAGCAATAATGCACACAAACACAAAGAGGCTGCTGTTGTCTTAGAATACTGAAGGTTTATTGAAAGGCTTGGCCAAGGAGAAACAAAAGACCAACAATTCAAGTCACATTGTATGCCATCATTTTACTCTCAAAACAGAGGTGTCTTCACAGCTGGTCTGCCTGGTGTGACTTAGGGCTTCCTACTATAATAAAGGACCTTCTGATATCAAAATATGTATTAAGATGGCCCCATGTACTGGGGCTTGGTTCAGATGCGTAGGACCGGGGTTCGAATCCAGCATCGGACAATTTGCTGCGTGACATCCCCTCTGTCTCCCCCTTTTTACACTGACACTTCAATAAAGGCGCTGGTTGCCCAAAAAAATATATGTATGTATTAAGACTAATGTTGGAATATATTTGTATATATATATACTACGAAAATGACTTTACAATGGTGAGACAGATTGTATCTTTTGTCACGACAATCTGGAGGTAAACAGCAGACATAATTTGTTCATATAAAACTATAATCTAACAGATGCATGTGACGTGCATATATCCAGATGACTTGACATTACGTTGGGTCATCAGTGTTTTAATCACACCGTGGTGATGTTGATCCGAACACACCCTGACAGACTATTGAAACACAAAACTGATGCTGTGGTTTAATGGTGACACACTGGGTGCAACTTGACAATATAGAAAACGTTTTGAGGTCATATCCTCATGGTTGAATGGTTGTAAGTCGCTGTGGATATAAGCATCAGGTTAATGTACAGAAATGGAATGGAACTGAATGTCAGACTCTGATTGGCCCTGCTGTCCTGCTAACCTGCTAACCTGCTGCTCCTGTGTCTCTCAGGTGAATGAGAAGGACAAGCTGCTGAGCGAGCGGAACCAGCTGAAGGTGTGTATGTCGGAGCTGTGGCAAAACCTGTCCTTCCTCTCGCAGCAGGTGTGCAGGGAGGTGCAGGGCACGCAGCCCCCCCCCCCACGCCAGCATCGACCTCACCTCCAGCCCAGCATCGCCTTCTGACCACGGGGGCTCCTCCCGGCCCCGCTCTCCTGCGTCCAGACAAAGTAACGCTGCGTGTCTCGGTGAGGGGGGGCGGGAGGGGAGGCGGAGCCCCGAGTGTCCCCTGCTGCTGGGGCCCAATGAGGAAGTATGTAGCCCCACGGTAACAGTGGACTTCTGTCAGGAAATGACTGAGAAATGTACAACAGAGGAGCAGACCTAGAGTCTCACACTGTCTATACCTTGATTTTTTGTTTTGTAATGGATGACACATCGTTGTCTTATCAGCAATACTGTCCAACAGGTGTATGTGGACTGGCAGCTTCCTGTCTCTCTGTCTCATCCCGACTCCACTTCCTGTCTGCTTCCCTCCCTCCCTGGTGCATTATGGGAGGTTAAACTCAGGAATTCCTCAGAATGTTCACTAATGTCCCTGTAAACACGCACTTTACTTTACAGTCCTGTCAACGCTTCATACTTACTTTGGTACATATACACATGTGTTTTAACTGTTGAGGGTTACAGGACTTTAAAGTAAAATGTTACCAAAGGTGTGTATTTGTACAATTTTCATTGGATGACGCGGTCAGATGACTCTCATTATGCAAACTTTCTTTGGTCAAATTTCACATGGACTTCTCAGATGGACGTTTTTACACAGTTCTCTTCTGCCTTCTTTCATACGTGCGCTAAGAGACAGAAATACATTACAAAGCACTGCCCCCCCCCCCCTCCAGGAGGAGACAGCCGCTAAAGGGGGGTCCGGATATATTAAAGGACCACACCGTTTCTGACTACATTTACACTGACTTTTCCATAGCATGCTCCTGTGTTCCTCAGCTAGGGGTAGGTTTAGGGGTAGGGGTAGGGGTAGGGTTAGGGGTAGGGGTAGGGTTAGGGTTAGGGGTAGGGGTAGGGGTAGGGTTAGGGTTGAGCATAGATGATTTATTTCAATTATGCTCAGTCAACATGCAGGAATGTTGAAAATAGCTTGAGCTTGTTAGATCATTCATTTACTTCTGCTTTGGTTCTAGTCAAAGTTAAATACTTAAATTCACTTTGCAGCTTCATGGTTTCCAAATCATTTTCACACAGTCCAAATGGTACCATTTATTTTCATTTTACTTAAGTAGTAACATAACTTTTAATTACCAAAGCAGACATAATGTAGTTTTAAATTACAGCCGGGCATACAATGAAACAAATTTAAAGAATAAAATAAATGTATTTAGTGCTGGTTCCTCCATTCATTACAATATAATGACAGGAAGTGCTAAATTAAAATGATCTCAAACGTTTAAAAGGTTGAAATGTTTACACATTGGTACACTTAACTAAAATGACCAATGAATGAAAACAAATCCTTAAAATATAAACAGACATGATATTCAATGTAAGGATTTATTTTCTCAAGCAACTTCTTCTTTATTGCTATTTTATTTATTAGGTCAAGTGAAATATAGCTAACATTAGCTCCCTGGAAAACAGAGAACATATTTCAAAGTGTGTAAAGAGAGAACACAGATATGCTGTGGAAATGGAAGTGGTCTAAATGTAAAGGACACCCTGGTGTGGTCTTTGAACAGCAGCTGGACGGATCATAAGTGCTCTCTTTGTTTATGTATTGTCTTAAAGTAGAATTTAGTGTCTGTACTTACGGTAATGATGTATTTAGCTGCACTGTTCTTGTATTGTACATAAGACAAATACCCCCAATGAAAGTATTTGGTTCAGTGTGTTGGTGTAACACACCTACACTTCAGACCCACACATCATATGTGAATCTGTTCAAACACAGAGCAACATGATCAATTCCCACCGACCAATCAGTGTCCCTCATGGAGTGTGAGGCTCAGAGCTCCAAACAAACACACTGGCACGGTATTGATTTAGGGAGACGCCAAATTCATCAGCGGTGAAACGTCGATGGTGGGGCACGTGGCCGGGGGAGTGCACTCGGTGGGGGGGGGTTTGGCTGGTGCAGCGGGGTCAGTGAAACCACTTTCAGCAGGTCAAAGTACAATCTGGTTATATTTCACTGCACCAGTACGGAGGAGGATTAGGCCAACGTGTATTGAGTTCTGACCAAAATAGATTTAGAGAGTTTTGTTGGAATTCTAGGAAAATAGTCAGATTTATTTTTATTTAAAGCCATAGTTCTGAGATTCATTTTTGAACTCTGAGAAATAATGCCAACATTTTAAGAATAAGATCAAAATTATGAGAACTATTTTTGAATTATTAGAAATGTCACGTTAAAGTCCGAATTATCATATTAAATAAAGATTTCTAAAATGCAATCAGAATTTGGAGAAAAAGGTCAGATATCAGATTAAATGTTGAATTGTGGGGGAAAAAATCTAAATGTTGACCTTAAAGTCTGACCTACTATCAGACCTTACCTACCTAGAGAGTTATTGCTCGATGAGTTATAGTTAACCGTTCTTCTGACTTTTAACTCATCATTTAAAATGTTATTTCTGACTTTAATCGCCGACTTTAAAGACTTTATTTGGTTATTGGATCTTTAAAGGTACCCATACTTACCCATACTTCTTAGACTTCTGAATTTTTTTTGAAGATTCTCACTCTAATCTCCAAATGAAACATAAAATACTCAATATTTATTTGACATGTGGCCTTAATCCTCCTCCGTACACCAGACACTCATTATTGGCCCTTCAAAATAAGAGCTGTTATTTCCATGATGCCATACTCCTAGTTTAAAAAACAAGTAAAATATTGTATTTGAAAAATAGAACTAAACTACGTTACTCAGAATGGCAGCTCTAACAGATCAGAAATAAATAAGTCCATCTAGGTTTCCCTACAGCCAATGCTAACCCCACAATGAGCTGATGCTCAGAGTACACTGAAGAACACTGCTCACATTTTTATTTTATTCCTCAATGTGAACTTTATTTATTTGGACTCTTGATGTTGGGGGGGGGGGTGGGGGTTCGGGGGTAGAGGAAATTGCTTAGATGTAAATGTAGGTTGCTTCCCTTTCTTAGAATTGATTTGTTAATGGTTGTTCATTTTTTTATTCTTCATGAAAATAATTCTTTATTTACAAGTCTTACATGTTCTTAGTTAAGTTTAATATTTTAACTTACAAGAGGTGTGAGTATGTTTACAATTTTGTGTATGACCTTTTTGTTTTGTAAAGATATATAAGACCTGGGAATTAAGCTTGCTTAAATTGACATCATGTAATAGTGTTGTGAGAGAAAGAAGCATCTGACAGTGCAGCTACAATGTTTTGCCTTAGAGGTTAAAGAGGCCAAACTATCACGAGGGAACCAATGATTTCATTCCATGGAAACTGCATCACAAAAGTCCACTCCCTATTTATTCATTTGTAAGCTTTCTTTTTAAACAGGAAGTCAAACCTTGTGATCATTTATTTGTTCCTTTTTCCTTTAATATTCATAAGCATTCCAGTCATGCAGAGTAATAAGTAATCAGCCCCGTTTTGTGACAAAAGGTTAATATAAATACAATAAATAAGACATCTATCAATATGAATATAGACAGAATATGTAATATAGCCATGAGAAATAATTACAGAAATGTAAACAACATTTTGAGCAATAAATAATCTTAAAATCAAAACTGCTAGATGTAAAATGAACTATAATATGTTGTCGTATAATAATAAAAAGAAAATGCCACTTCATTATAATCAGCTAGGTTCTGGATTTCATGACTGCATTATATATTTCTGTATATTTTCATATGATTTTTTCTGATTTAAGATTTAATATTGACCACTAAGGGTCACTTTAATGTGTCACAAAGGAATATCCCTTAAATGTATTATTTTATTATTATCGAACAAATAGAAGGCAGCACTTCAAAGATGTAAAATATGAATACTGAGCATACCAGTGTTTTCTTTTCTTTTTTTTCGGTCTACCCTGTTGACTATAAATTCCAAATGTGATCTTACTGCCAACCAATAAGCACACACTTTGTCTCTAATTAATTTTCTGATGGGGTTTTAACCACACTTCACTATGGTAAAAAGGTTAAGTGAAGTTATGGATAATCCATCGTAGACTTTATTATTGTGCAGTAATGCAATTCTGAAGTTTACGATCAATTTGCACTTAAAACTGCATTAGCATGCCACAAAATGAAAAAAGCCAGCAGTGAAAGCTGTTACATTTAGATTAGCTAACACAGGCACGGATGGAACCTGAAAGAAATGTGAAGCTATAGCGCGGTGCAGAGTCCTACAATGCGGACATCAGTTAGCATTTTACTGTAGCACTTCTGGTTCCCTCGTCTTCAAGTTTTTTGAATATGTTTTTGGTAAATGCCTGAAATAAGGTCTGTGACCAACACTTGCTAAAGAGATGTTCACATTTTGTTCTGCAACATAAAATATGTCAGTAAATAGCCCACTTGTGACGGTAGCTTCTATGTTAACAACCGCTGTTCATAATAACAGCGGTTGCTAACAAGTGACCAAATGAGACTGCTAAACGTCATTAAGCCAAACATTAGCCGCCTTTAGCTTAGCGGTGGTGGTGTTAAGTCATGTGACTGTGTTGTAGTTTATTTATATCCTAACGTTAGCTTTTTACTTCTGCCGATTGCGTTGACGCTTAAAAAATCATAAAGTGGTGTTAATATCTGCAGGGCCACAGATCTTATTTTCTGCAATATTCCAAAATCCAATGTAAAAATCCAATTTACTTACATTGTCCCTGGACTACTCTATACATTCATGGTTGCCATAGTGAAGGTGTGGTAGGTGATGTAGAACCCCTGGTTTACACAGTATCTCTATGACTTCATATAACTCACGTCCACTAACTTGTGACTGCTACTCTGACCAGGCAATTGAACAGTTATATTAGCATTTATCTTCATAGAAGTGTCCAGCTTCCATACGTCTTTGAACGCAGCTCTTATCTTGGCACAGTTATTTATTTAAACCATGAGCAGTGGTTTTCAGGGAAGATATTTCCTTTAACTATTTTGGAATCAAATGCTTTCTTTAATCACAACACATAGTGGCAGACTAAAGGAAGTACTTATGTAATCCAATCTGTTTACAGAATCGGGGCCACTTACATCTCAGATTGTGATTTCTGAGGTTTTTCTTAAACCTCTGTAGAACAGACTAAGCACTTATCTACCTGGATATTTCAGCATACCTCTTTTTATGGGTACGGACTGTATGATAGTCGTGTAGACAGTTTCTGTGGCGTTGTTTCTAACTTTTTACAGTGGTTACTTCATTGTATTTGTAGATTTTTGGTGAGCCATTTTTTACGTGTTCTTATTTTTACCTGTACCTACAACATGACTGTTATTTGCAGATTGAGCATTTTTCATTTCCTTTTTTATCTTTGAATGTTCAAAATGAGTTGTGTTTTGTTTAGATTTATTTGTAAATATTGTGCAAGATGTCATGTTTTGTTCATTTGATATGAAAAGGGTTTTAAAGAGAAAACAGCATTTTGTCTAGGCATTTTTTCTTGAGAAATAAAACAAAAAGCATGAGAATTCTCCAGTGTGGTGTTCAATGTCTGCTCACACAGTGACCGCTGTTTTGTTAAGAAGCATTTAATGTGAATACAATATAAAGCATCATCATCTCTCATGAAATGACCGTATATAAATGACTATACACAGATACACATGACTAATCAAGTGTTAGAAAAAGTATTTAAAGATCATAACGTCCATGTTACACAAGTTAGTAGATCCTCTGAGGAGTTTGCTCCATGATCAGCCATTAAGATGTCCACATTAGAAAACATTATAAATAAACACAATCCTTTCCTTTTACTACCAACAAGTAGACTTTCTAAGGTGCTTCGATTCCAAATCTGGTGTTCCTACGGCGCTGAGTCCGCTGTCCCATCATGGCTGACTCCACTGGCTTTGTCCCCATCATGACTCCATGCTGCCGGCTGGACCACTGATAAAGTTTGCGGAACACAGCTGCGACGCCATGATGTGAGGCTCCACGCTTCACTTCTTCATGATAGAGGAGATATCCAGAAACATGCTCTGAAAGGACAAGAGGACAGGTTCAGACTGGAGCAGCAGGACGTAGAACACAGGGTGTAGCTGGTGATGGTGGAGTGTTTGAACAGATCAACAGAACATGAATGTTTCATTAACATATGAACACAGTTAGACAAGAGAACATTACGTTCAACTGAATTGTTCTAATTCATGTGTTTTCTCTATCGTACAATACATGTAGATATGTTGTGTCACATTCACATTCATTTTATTTGTATGTATTTAATCACCTCTTATAATTGATATCATTGTTTATGTATCTATGTGATGTAGTAATACTTATTTTATGTCTGATTCCTGATGTCTGTAACTACTGGGCTTCATCCAAATCACCTCTCTCTAAACACTTTCTCCTTTAACCTATGACTGTTTATGTTTATTTGTCTCACCCCAGATGTGTTGGCTCAACCTCATAACTCTACCAGTGAGTCATCTGCTCTTTTTTCTCCCTTTTGCTTCTTTGATTATGCAACATCAGCTGGTAGGGCTGCACAAATAACTAACTTCAGTTAGTCGGACCGATATTGCAATTGCGATATGATTCACGATATTCAGTATTCTTTAATCCTAGTTCTCAATATTATTGAAAAATATATAAAATTATTATGGTGTTTTGTTTTTTTAAAGGATCTATACGTTTTCTTTCGAAAAAGGTCTAACTTTTATTTTGAAGGCCCAATGTTCTAACGCCGTGCATGCACGCCGTGCATGCAGTAGGCGTTGGACTGGAAGTACCGGAGATCATCTTCTCAAAAAAACATCTTTGCTGATGTTTTTTCGAGTCTTCTGGCTAATCAGAATCAAGATTGTTGCTGGAAGTCCCCACGGAGAATAACTTTGTGCTAGAACTATTCTTTATACATCCACGGGTACAACTTCAGATACAAATGAACACATAATGAGATATGACCCCCGGTTTTATGATTGACAGGTCACAGAACAATGGGAGCTATCTACCCTTACCCACAATTTAAAGTAATTCACACAGACTCTCTCCTCTTTACTCTTCTCTCTGTGAGGAGTGTACCAGAATGCGTAGTTTATATGTTAGTATTTCTAAAAATCTCCTGGGGGAGAATCCCCCCAGACCCCCTTCTGGGGTTGGGTTTTCAGCATGTGTGCCTTTTTATATAGTTCAGCTTTGATTCCATCATCTCATTAAACCTTTTTTAAAAGCATACTTTAGTTCTGTGAAGGGATATAAAGGATATATGCACTGTACTTCACTTTAATTAATAATGTATGCTGAAAAGCGTATATTACAGCACGATTTTTTGTTGAATAGATTTGAGTGGTTCAAAATTTCGGGTCGCGATTTATTGACAAAGAAAAAAGTGGGTCCCGAGGCCTGACCAGTTGAGAACCACTGTTCTATACTAAACAAATCTTTTTCTGTGGGATACAATTTATAGGCTGGGATCTGTCTTCAGCTTTACAACGCAATGACATGTTAACACATATTTACCCTTTAACAAATATTGTGTTTCCTGCCATTTCAATATTCCACTAGACCATATTGCAATTTTGATACAATTTGCATAACTGTGCAGCCCTATCAGCTGGTAACAGCTGTTATACTCAGCACAGAAATGGTGGATAAAACCCTGGTGGGTCATGAGCAGAACACCAGAAGCCCTCTGCTCTGTAGAACTTCTCTTCTGATGTGTTGGACTACTGTTAAATGAGACACGAGACACTCTGCTCTTTACTTGCCATTGACATCCTCCGGCCTCCGGCAGGCGGCATCATGGGCATGTCCCCCTGCAGGGAGCCCAGCTCATCGGACTCCTCTGAGGAATGTAAGGACTGGCTGGTGGAGCCACTGATGGAGGACAGGCTCTCGGACGGAGGCCTGATCATGAAGCTGGTCTTCCTCGGGTTGTGGATCAGCCCCTCGCTTGCCATCGACTCCCTTCGATTGTCCTCGTCCAGGTCTCTGATGGCGCTGGGCCTAAAGGTGCTAGCGGACAGCAGAGCCTCCAGGTGGCTGGGGTGTGTCTGTTCTCCCTCACAAGGGTCCCCGGGGAGGCCTGTTACACTCCCCTCCACCATGGTTCCAGCAGAAGCCCAGGCTGGATGGTGGTCCACCATAGCCATGTGGAATTCTTGACCCTCATGGGTTTGAGGGGCTGCACAGTTCTGGCCTGACCTTGGTGGCATCCTGGGCTGGGGACAGATATAGTTGGTCTGAGTGTGTCCCACATAGGCCAGGCTGTTGTGTCTCGTGGTGTCGTGGTTGGCTTTGAGCCCACTGTTGTAGTAAGGAGGCTTCATGTCGGCCTCTGGAATCACTTTGAAGGTCTGAGTCAGGGGCCCGTTGTGAGGCGACGCATTACTCGTCACACACAGGTGCGGTAAAGACGCCTTCTTCTTGGACCTGTAAATAAAACTGTCCTCCTCCGTGTACCTCTCTCCAAACAGTGTCTGTTTGATTTTCCTGATGCCCAGGTGGGATATTTCCAGAAGGTTGAGGAAAAGTGACACACCAGCAATGGCGATCATGAAGACCATGAAGATGGTCTTCTCCGTGGGCCTGGAGATGTAACAGTCCACGCTGTTAGGGCACGGCAGCCTCTCGCACCTATAGAGGGGCTCCAGTTGGACACCATAGAGTACATACTGGCCCAGGATGAAGCACACCTCCACCATAGAGCGTGTTAGGATATGGATGATGTAGGTTCTCAGCAGAGAGCCTCTGAGAGGAGCCTTCTTCACCCTCTTCTGCTCATCCAGCTTCCTCAGCTCCCTCTCCAGACGCCTATGTTCCTCCGAATCCAGCTCATACTCGTCCAGGTCCTCCTTCAGCTGGGCCTTCCTGCGGTGCCTCTCCTTCTCAAGCGATCGGATGCAGTAGAGGGCATGGCCCATGTAGACCAGCGAGGGCGCCGAGACAAAGATGACCTGCAGGACCCAGAATCGGATGAGGGAGATGGGGAAGGCCCGGTCGTAGCAGACCGCCTTGCAGCCCGGCTGGTCCGTGTTGCAGACAAACTCAGACTGCTCGTCGTCCCAAACGTCCTCGGCAGCGGCCCCCAGGATCAGCATGCGGAAGATGAAGAGGATGGTGAGCCAGATCTTGCCCACGATGGTGGAATGAATGTGGACCTCTTCTAGGATGCTGCCCAGCAGGTTCCAGTCACCCATGGTCAGCTTCTCACCTCTTCACTGCCACATGTCCTCAAACTGTGGAGACAATACCAGAACACATCAGCCTCACAAAGCAGAGCTACTGACAAGGCTGAGGGGAAATTCTTGAAAAAAAGACGGGTTACAAGTTTTATTTGTGTGTCTTGGGCCATCAGCTCTCAGGGTATTGATAACGGTGTACTGCTAAAAGGATTACTGAAGTATTAGGACATAGCAACCTAAGACAAATCCAATGGGGCAGGAAACAGAAGCAGTAAGATAATCGGACATGTAAAAAGGTGACAGTTTATCCCAATTTCCTTTGGCTTCCTTTAGATGTAAAACTGTTTATGCACGACTACTATTCCTAAAGTTCATTGGTTCCAACTCAAAAAAGGACGACTGAAAGAGCTCACAAATACATTGTTTCTTTTTAAATGTTAAGTCAATCAAAAACCAGCTGTTTATTGTGAATGAAACATTAGGAATTGTTAGTTTGAATGTGCACATGGGATTTTTGACAATAAAAACAATGGTCATATCAACAGAATCAAAACGTTTACACTGAGAATATATTGAGATACATACTGGACCAGTGTTTAGAAGTTGATGTAGCTCCCCTTGAAACTTCCAAACATCACAACAGCAGCTCCAATGAGAGAGCAAGTGGAGTGTACGTCCAATCCGCTGGAGCCGGGCTCATGCTGATCTCTGACTGAAGGAGATAACTGTCAATCATGTGTTGCACAGCCTACGCAAAAAAGAGCCCCAGACCAAAGAGAAGCAGAAAGGCAATGGCCTGGCACTGTGACTCTATGTGTTACGTATGAACTGCCTGTAACAACTATATCCTATGAACAATGTTATGGAATAAAACACCATGTAAACAAATATCACTCTTAACGGAAATGGAGACTTTGAAGCATCAAAAGATGGCGTTTGCTGAGAATTAGTGGTTACATATTTGGGTTTTATTTGAAATAATCAAGCAACGGTTTGACTTGCATTTAGGGTTTACATTAGACTCCAGTTTGTAGAACTGCAGCGTTTGTTTCAACATTCAAATGGAACATTACTTCATGTCTCCAAAGATTGTCTTATTGAGATTAGGTGTGTTTGAAACTTCAACCACCATGTTTTAACATAGGATCAAGACGTTTGAGAAATTCATTAGAGTACTCATACTCATGTGAAGTATGTCCTTGCAATTACCAGTGTCCAATTTCTATGCATTACGTCTGCAACACATGAGGATATAAACATTTTACACAGCTTAAAATGTAACTGCAGCCCTAAAAATAACTTACACGTTAGATGTCATGGTGGATTGACCCTTCAATGAGTGTGCAAATGAAATGCACCGAGCTTAGTGCGGTTTTCTGTCAGGTCAATAATCCAGTACCATCAATAACATTAATACTAAAAAGAATGTTCAGGCGCCAATTTGAGCCATCTCAGAAACTGTTTACATGATGTTTACTGACCAATGTCTTGCATTACTTTACATCAAACGACTCTATTAATGAATTGACTTCAGCAGCACTTACATATCAGTGGTATGGGTTCCCTCTCGGCCTCCTGGTGCACGTCGTCATGTTTATAATAGCATCCCAGGAATTGCGTGTGTCAGTATGGCTACCCCATGGAGGTGTTTGGTGTTCCTCTTGTCGCGGTCCCAGACTCCAGTCCACATCCCTCTGCTCTGCTGGTCTTTGTCTCCTGCGTATGCTGGCTGGGTGCTGCGAGCGCTCTCCCGTGTTACATGCAGGGTTCACAGGATGTGACCATTGATCGGCTCCTGACGGGACAATGTCCCCTACCCCCCTCCGCTCTCCCACGCCAGCAGTGCCAACTCCAACCAGTGCCATCAATATCCTCTCTGACAGAGATGTTTATGGCTGGTGTTCCTCACAGGGCCTGCACTCCACATACAAATGAAACTGAGTCAACCGGGAGGCCTCACCATTTATTTAATGTGTTTTTATAATGGATCAGATCCTTCCGGCTACTCTGCACACAGTTCTAAATGTAGATGTGTATATATATGCTATATATGACTGCCTGGCCTCCATGCTATGTTGATTGAATCCAACAAAGTGTGTGTAGGGACATTGTTAAAGTGTTCATGTGATAAAATAAAATAAAAAAGATCTGACATTAAGATCACAAGAGGACTTGGATATTACCTTTGTGTTCCTTTGCAGGTTCAGCTGCAGCACTCAATACTTTTGTAAAACAGGTCAAATGACTAGGTGTCACTTGTAGTGATGGACCAACAGAGACTCATCCACACATCTCCTCTCAACTCTACTCAGCATCTTTTAGTTGACTTCCTATCGGCGTCCCCCTCTAAGAGTTGTTGCTGATGGGTTTATGTTAAGATTTGAAGAAAGGATTTTCCAACCCTAGAAAACTGAGATCGCCCACATACATCGAGGGCCTTTCTGCAGGCCTTGGCAAAGTGTCCATGGGCAGGAGACTTAACCCAAAATTCCTCCTGTAGGCATGTCTACGGTATGCAGGTGTATGTCAGTCACTTTGGATCAAATTGTTAGCCAAATGCCATGTAATATAACGTAATGAAATAATTACCAGACATGTACTGAAGAGTAAGATGTCTTTTTATATGGAACAATCAGACACAGAACAATTCCTCTGCTTCTCTTTCCGGAGTGTACCAGAACAACTAAATACCTGGAGGTAACCTGGACCACCTGTAGTGTTTTGGACCCCTTAACACTAGAACCGCCAACGGGGTCAATTTGACCCCGAGCTGTTTTATATTGTATGTAACTTTTTTTCAATAAAATATTAAAGTCTCCCAGTCCGTGACTTTTCCTGAAAGTGTGTTATGTAGCACCCTCTGTTGTTAAAAATGGTCAATATGAAGTCAGATTGAAGAAATCGGCAAAAAAAAATCCATTTATACCTATTTCCGCCAAGCGGGGTCATATTGACCCCACCCCTTTTCGCACGTAAACATGACGTGTAAAAAATCTAGCGCAACCTCTGGTCGGCATTGATGTACAGCCGACAAAATACCTTGTTTATCAATAAAAGAACATTTTACCTTGAAAAACAATGCATTATAATTCGGGGTCAATTTGACCCCGGTGGCGGTTATAGGTATAAAAAATCTCTGGCGGTTCTAGTGTTAAAGTAGACATGAACTCCACATGGTGACATTCGTTCAGAACCTTTCAGCACCGCCTACTATCCAGTCTCTAATTTACCTGGATTCTGCCACTAGAATAGAATAGAATGGGAGGGATGAAACCCTCTGTAATGGTCACCCATGCAGAGCACACAGCACACACAGTGACATGTGGCCTCTGCTTTTAACCCATCCTAGTACCAGGGGTCTAGTACTAGGAGCAGAGGCTAAAGCTGTGCTCTGCCAGAATGGAAATGTTAATCAGAACATGTGTTGTGCTCCTCAGAGGGGGGGGGGTTTGGGGGCTGCGCCTTCTCATGGTTCTTCTCATGGTTTTCCCCTTGGGACTGCTCCACATGAAAACAATCAGAAAAAAGAAACCTACGTCCCTCCACATAAACTGTCTGGAGCTGTCCGCTGTGTGGCAAACAGATGTTTCAGTAAGAGAGAGACAGCATGATGGCAGCAGCTTACATCAAGCGTTGATAAAACGCTCGACCGGCTGCTGTGGTCCCACAAACACCTGAAGCGTTCATCCCAGGGGAACAGAATCAGGCAGCACACCTGACGTCGGACTGGAAGTGGTGTTGGTTATCTGCTGGGAGACCTGGGTGTCACAGTGAGGCATTTGCCCCTAACTCAACACTTCTTTAGGTTAAGGCCTTTACTAGGTTAAGGAATTCTATCAGTAGAGCTGTAAGACACAGTTGTTTAGCTTAATAACTATAACTATTTCTAAGAGGTTTTTACATGCAAATCTCCCTTAATACAACATTTCATTTTATTTGTTTCAATTATTATATTTAATTATGGTCCGATAACCAAAACAAAAGATTTTCTGAAATATAATGTTGAAATATTTAACATGTTGTCTTTACTTACAGTTTTAGTATTAAATACCAGCCATAACAGGTTTCAATCCAATGTTAAATCCCATAGTCCTTTGATCCTGTGTCAATAGAAACTAATGATAGAGTGCAGAATCAAAATAGAGGCAAATAACTTTTTTTGCTTTTTTTATTCTACTTTTACACTTCCCAAACAAAGCCAAACTATAGGTCCCTAATGCTGCATTTAATGAAGGACTATTATTTTTTACTTTTCACTCAAAGCGGAAGATTTATTCTGCAATCTCCACGCTTTGCATTGTAGATCAGATATATTGACTTTTCCAAAGTATATGAATGATCTCAGTATACCAGAATGCAGTTGTGTATGCTAAAATGACAATGATGAAATACCATGTTGTCTGCAGCATATTGAATGCTGACACTATGCTGGTCAGGGAGGCCCACAGACCCCCCCCCCCCCCCCCCCCCTTCCCCTCAGTGCACAGAGTAAAGCAATGGTACATATTACTGGCTTGATTTGAGAGCGCTGTGCTTGGCTGCATAAAATGACCAGTTGTGCCTGCAGGGCCTTTAATTAGGTTTCCATCGCGCTCTGACAGTCAATGCAGCATTGATTTGATTTTTCCCCTCAGAAGCTGCGGCTGTGGTCGCTGAGGCCAAATGTCACCCCAGGATCATTGGATTACACAACCAGCCTCCACTCCATCAGGACCCGCCCACACGCCTGACTGACAGCTGAGCGGTGAGGGCGGGACTTTGTCCTGTTTGTTGACAGACATCACAACTCATCCACAAGTTTGTCTTGAATCAGTGATCGCAATAGAGTACTCCAGGAATGAGTCCTTAACCAGGAAATGAGTTAGCATTTTAGCACCTTCAGGGTCAGGTCAATGTTTTTTAAATGATTTTTTGGTTAGATTCTGAAAATTTGGACTGCAGAAACATAACACAAACTTACAGATTTTCAAGTTTTGTTCTACAACATAATTGAATAAATACCCTACTGGTGAAGATTTACGTGTAAAGGTGGTTGCTAACAAGTGATTGAAAGAGAATGTATACCGTAATCAAGCCGGAAATTAGCCGCCTTTAGCTTAGCGTAAGTGATGCGCAGCCATGCTAACGTAATGTAGTTGGTGTATAGCCTAACGTTAGCTATTTACTTCTGGCCATTGCATTTAAAACGTATAAGTATAATACACATCTTATTTTCTGCAATATTCTGAAACCCAATGGAAAAATCCCATTGGTTCTGGTTGAGGGAGCTGACCTTGGGGTCGACCTACAAACATATAGTACATCATCACTGCAGCACTCCATGTACCTAGCAAGTAACAGTGTAATGTCACTATGAATATTTAGTATTTAATGGTACCTCATACTTAGATTTGAAGGATTTATTTCTTTGGAAATGTTATTTTAAATACAATTACTGTAAATCAAGTTATTTTGGTAAAACTAATGAAAAATATAACAAAGAAAATATTTGAAAAAATATATTACATGTGTCTTTTTATTTTTTTATAATAACTTAGGCCCTCAGAGAGGGCCTAGAGGGCCCTGACGGCTCGCCACTGGTATACCGTGGTTATGTTGTGTCTGATGGATGATTTATATGTCTCTCCCCCCACCTGTCATCAGATGACTACGAGAACACCACCCTGTTCCCTCTGCCTGCCTCTATACTCATTCAGAGGGGAAATGTACTTTTTACTTCTAGAGACATTTTGATTTGATGTACCAAACCAATGCTACACTTTGTTGTTGTACATTAAATTCCCTCATTAATGGAATTACTGTGTGTGACATCAAACCTTGATCCAACAATCTTTATTTAGGTATAATGCAAAGGAATTTTACATTATTTAGACAGTTTAAAGATACAGGAAGCATGAAAACAGAGAACGGTGGAGCAATGACAACACATGGACCGAAACAAAAGGTAAGAGGTATCCACATAATAATAAATAATGGTTGAAGCACATTTCACAGATAAAAGTTATTTAGCTGTTTCAATAAAAGGTAATATTACGGCCAGGATTTATACGGAGCATATATAACGTTAGCTTAGCCTGATCGATCCGATCTCCATTCAGAAAACACGCATTTTAAAAGGTTTTCCGCCTGCCGTCTGTCTGCAGACTTGTCAAAGCATTAATTCATAGTTTTTACTAACCAGTATCAGTATGTTGTTACTTCAGCATCATTTTGAAACGTGTATTACAATTAAATCACAGTCAAATATGTTCATGTTGTTGTAGTTGTAGCCCCCAAGCCAGCGCGTCTTGTTTGAATGATGCGAGTAAACACAGCTGACAGCCGCGGTGAAACTCGAGCGTTTAGAGCGATGCGATAAGAGCGATTACAGCGAAGCGAATATTCGCATCGGTGTAATGTGGCCTTTTTTTTGTATTCCAAATGGATAATGGAAACATGACTGAATGGAATTTATCATCATCATGTACATCTGGATACACTATGAAATAACATACTCTTGTTCTTAAAGAGCCTCAGACTATATTGTGCATAATGTTGTATGTTCTGTTCATGTCTGGTCTCCAACCTTATGTAACTTGCAGTGAAGTATTATGATAAAGAACTATAGGGGTAAACAAACTTGACTAAACTAAACTATACATAAATATGAAAAACATTACATCTGCCATCCAGCTAGCAGTGAAACTCAAAGTCTTACTAAAACACATTAATGAGAGAACTTGACTCAAAAGCAACTCTAAAACTGCCACCCTCAGTTTATATCCATTTGCAATTTAAAACACACATTTCTACAATAATTAAATAGTAAAAAAGTGAAACTGTCTTAATATTTATATTTGGGTGGGCACCTGTCCAATGGCCAGGGGCCCACAAATAAAGGAAAGAGGTTCCCCCAGGGAGTGGGAACCCAACCCAGCTCCATGTAAGTCAATCAGAGGGGGGGTGGTCTGATCCCCAGACCCTGCAGTCAACATGTTGAAGTGTCCTTGGACCAGATACCTAATCCCATGCTCCTGTGGGTGTGTCTACAGTAGGAAGGAACCGACTCCATGATCATCGGAGTGCCAGCTGCAGATATCCTCTGGGGGGGGGGGGGGGGTGTCATGGATGGCAATTGGACAGTGAGTCAAAAGCCTCCTTTTGTACTTTTATCAGTTAGTTGTATACAGTATAAATCCTTGGATCTATTTACTTATTATTTACATTAACCTTATACATTATTTATTTTCTATTTTCTACTTTTCCTGTTGAAGTTGTAGCTGGGTTTTTCAATGTTCAACCAAAGTACAGCAGTTAATCCAATCATCCATTGGTCGGTGTCAGGGCGCATCAGCTGTCTGCGTTCTCGTTGGTCTTCAGCCTCTCTAGCTCCTCCTCCAGGGCGTTTATTCTCTGCAGCAGCTCCCTCTTGTCCTGCCGAGCTGAGAGCTCCGTCTGCTGCTCCACCTGCGCCACCTTCCTCTCGTACCAGTGCTCCAACTGAACCGACACCGTCTCAAAGAACCGCTGAGTCACCTGACAGGAACACAACAACACGCTTAAAGTGGTTAGAGGTTCGAGGTTCAGGATCAGGGTGAATTCTGAATTGTTTTGCTCAGGTGACTACGTTCGAAAAAGGGATAGTTTGTCATTTTGGGAAATAGTAATATATATTTTTTCTGAGAATGCAATGAAAATACTGATATCAGTTACATGAGTCATGTACAGAGACAGGAGGCAGTTAGCCTAGCTTTGCACATCCCCCGGCCTGCATGGGCCTTCTTGACTATTGTCCTTTTCCCAAATTACCCACTCTTTGTTAAGCAAAGTGCAGAGCTGTGCTGTTTTTCAATTTGTGTACTTCTCTACTTATATTTTCTTTTTTTGTGTGCAAAAGTGTGCCCCAATTTGAAATATGGCAAAATGCAGTGCACTATGGTTACCTGGATTGTCAAAACATGGATTGTGGAACACTGGGCAATTCTCGGCTGTGTAACGGAAGTTGCGCGACCAGCCAAGATTCCTCAGGTAAACAAAGCACGATATTAAAAAAAGGTATACATTTGTTTGTTTTTTAGTGTTTATTAAAGGTCTCCTATTATACTATTTTTAGGCATATATTATAGGTCTCCGATATATAAATAACATGTCTATGAATAGTTTTGCTCAAAATACCAAACAGATGACCCATTGTAGCCTCATACCCCTCTATTTCAGCCCTGATAGAGAAGTGCTGATTCTGGGTCTGGCCCTTTAACCTGTTAGACCCCAAGCCTGTTTTTCATGTTTCAGGCTTGAAAATGACATTCCCAGAACAAATGACCATATCTTCCCTTCTAAAAGGGTTAAATTAATAATCTTTTTTCTCAAAGTAATGATAAACCTGTGAGTTGGATGTAGAAAAGTCAGAATCAATATAGATGTTTTTTTATTTTAAAGAAAATTCAGATTGAACATGGTAAAAAACTGTAAATTATAGTGTCCGTCCAAAAGATATTTTGTACTTATAGTGAAAACTAACCTTGGATGATGGGTTAGTAGACTAAAAGCTTTAGGAATCCAAAGTACAACATATAATAAGTACCCTGTATCAAGATTGATGCAAAACAAGTGATATTTGACCTTTTTAGAGACATTTAGAAAAAAGAACCCTCTTTTGGGGTCATTTGGGTGGATTTTACCTATCTCTGGCCCCCCTTGCTCGATTTTGACATGTGACATCTCTTTCTGACCGTCAGAGCCAATA
>CALSBZ010046899.1:29830-48781 GCA_943591055.1 Gobionotothen gibberifrons | reverse complement strand
TTCTTGGTGTCTGGGTCAGGACTCACATTGTTCTTGGTGTCTGGGTCAGGGTCAGGACTCACATTATTCTTGGTGTCTGGTGTGGATCCCCCGAGCAGCAGCAGGCGGCTGGTCTGAGCGTGTGCGTTCTGACAGGACAGGTGGAGGGCTGTGTTTCCTGCCTGCATCGACACAAAACCCTTACTACAGAGCAAATACACAACTCAGCTCTGATAGGAAACACAGGCAGATATTCAGATGTTATCGAAAGGTCCAGGATAGGGATTGTGATCCCTTGTGCCAGGTTCTTCGGTCCACAGAGCCATTATTTACACAATATAATGCATACAACCCACATTTTTAGCAAATATAGAACCTTTTTAGTTAACAGGGTTAGGGTTGGAATGACATGAAGTTTTATATTGTAGGTTTTGCAACTGGACACTAAGATATTTGCTAACATGTATTAATCTGGCTGACCTGTTCCATTACCCCTTAGATGGGGCAAGTCAAGCCATCAGACCACTTTTCTTTGAGAAGTCATATTTTCATGGCCTTTTTTTTAAAGCTGCATTATTTTCATTTGGATTGACAGAAGACATCCTGAAGTAAAGGTTGTTGCTGTGATTTGACTTCTATCTCATTTTCCTTGCCTAGAGGACAACAGGAGTACACATTGGCTCATCTTACCCCATTCTCCCCTATACTGTAAAACCGAATAGTGGGCTGCCTCTTTATAAATGTCTTGCCATATTGTCAAGCAACTCTGTGGAAGGCTACAAGATGAGGATGAACGTTTTGGAAAATAACAAAAGACTGAAAATAGGTAAATGTTCTGTTTTTGTCTTACCTTGTTCCTGATGTTGACGTCAGCTCCTGCCTTGACCAGCAGTTTAACGCAGTGAGAGAAACCATGCCAGGACACCTCATGCAGCGCCGTGTTGCCGTCCTCAAACAGACACAGGACACAGTGTTATCACCCACTATCATCCTTTAATAAACCACACATATTGAAAGTATATGAAATATTGTTCCTGTAGTTGTGTGACAGAGTTGTGACTCACTTTGTCCTGCAGGTCCAGAGCACAGCCCCCCTGGATCAGAGCAGCCACAGAGTCTCTGTTCCCCACCATGGCTGCCCGGTGCAGGGTGGTCCGCTGAGGCGTGTGGACCAGCGCCTGCTCACTCATCACGCTGACACACACACTCATGCACACAGGCCTACGGTCCTCTGTGTGCATGCATGTACACAAACAGACACTGTACTTTACTCCATGCTTATCACACAATCACTGAAGTAGTAGAACATGCTTTAGTGTAATGACAAAAACAACACGATGACTTTTGACCCTAGCAAAGGCACATTTTTTGAATTAAACATGCCACTATATCTAGAAGAACTCTGGTGCTTCTAAAGATCTCTAATGTTTCAACTGTGATAAACAGTGGGTAATGTGCACATATCAGAATCAGAATACCTTTATTCTGAGCCTGGGACTTAAGATGTTCATGCCATATCTACACTGTTGCATCTGGCATGTGACAATAAAGCCTTTGAAACCTTGAAACCGTCATTCGTCCCACAGAGGGGAAATGTACCGTCCACAGTGTGCATGTGACAAGTGGAACAGTGTACCTGGTCCTGCACTACTGTGATCGCATAACGTTAAAATAAACACTGCCAAAACGAGTCATCAGTAACACCAAATATTTCATATGATGAGTTAATTGATATTATCGCGGTCGTTAGCTGCAACCAGGAATGCTTTGTCGCCATTCAAAACATTTCTGGCCCTTTGATGGCCAGTTTTTGCCTTTGGAGGCAACATTTTGGACTGGAAGTGTTTGTGAGGTTGTGTGTTTGTATAACACAAAGAGTTGGTGGAGACCAAACCAGAGCAAAATACTCACGTACTGTACTTCGTAAAATGTTAAGGTACTTAAATGTTTTATACTTTTTGTTACTTTGCAGATTTGGATGAATGATGTGAAATATAATCAAGTGTTAAATCAGACTTTAGTTCCACCTGGAGTAAATTCACAAGTTACCCTGCAGTATACAAAGTCATTCAAACTAGCTGCACCTTTACCAGCTTTGAGAACACTTTCATGATCAATCATTATAAAACACATCATATATATTATTCTGAAATGGACCAATCTGCACATTTACTACTTTTGGTACATTAAGAATATTTTGATGCTTTGATACCAGAGTATTCCTATACTCTGGTAGTTTTATTTTGACTTAAAGGAGCAGTAGGTAAGTTTGAGAAACCGCCTCGGCTGCACAAAAATTCCAAAATACACAAACCGAAAAGAATCCGCCCCTTCCTTCAGACTTCCTACAGAGCACCTCCTCCAACACACATGAACGCGCACAAGATCATGATAATGAATGTAAAACAAATGTATAACACAGTTATTGTCAGTGCTTATATTTTTGAAGCTAGCATGTTTGTTTTGTGAAAATGTATTACAAATGTTACGTCTAGCTGAGAGCAGGCTGCGCCGATAACGTTACATATCAGCTCGGTGTGCTCCGTAAATAGTCGCCATAGTTGAAAAGCAACTCCGATATTGACTCTGGTTTGACTTCTCCTAGTTTCCACTTTCTTTTTCTTCATAATTTGCTCCATTACAGTTTTTCTTTTGCGACCGGTAGACGATGTTCAAGCAAACTCTGCCATGGTGAACGCGTCCTCCTGCAGAGCTCAGCTCCGCTGCAGGAGGACTGAGCCACTGCAGGAGGACTGACCGAGGAGCTCACGGGAAACACGCCCAATAACGGCGCGCAATGACTGCACGAGTGTGTGTGTGTGTGTGTGTGTGTGCACGAGATTGAAGGCTGACAGACAGGTCGGCCAACCAGTTATTTTAGCCGGCCCGGCTAAAATAATTGGTCGTAGTTTTTACAGTATTACGGCTTCCACAGATGAATTTTTTTTATGGATTTTTTTTCAAAGAATATGCATTGCTATCAGGATATTAAGAGCATTCCATGGAATATAACAAAAAGTGTATCTCGAGCCGGTTTCTCAAACTTACCTACCCCTCCTTTAAGTACAAGATCTGAGTACTTCTCCCACCTCTGATGCCTATCCAAGTCAGGTATTGATTATGCCAAAATGTTGCATTAACATGTATTTGGAGTCATGTTTCTGACCACCTGTAGTGCAATACTCATTCTCTTCTAGCTTTGTTTGGTCTCCACCACCTTCTGAGGTACCTCTCTGTCTCTTGGGGTTAGGGTTAAATGCTCCTCTATGTTCTGAACTACTCTTAAACTGTGTCTATATTCTGTTTGCTGCTGACCAGCCAGTGTATGATGGCTTTCTAGAGCTTTTTCACTGAAAACATCTGCCTGCTGCTGCCATTGTGTTGTCTGCTCACTCACTGACCTGGATTCTAGTGGTGACGGTCCTGCTCCTTTAATGTTAAGCATCTGACCCAAATGACAAAGGATTTCATGTCAGTGCTGTGTTTGAGCTGCTAGTCAGATTATGTTCCATGCCGAGGTTCAGCCTTTAATCTTTGTTGGCGATTAGAAGCAGTCTAGAACCCAAAGCATGTTAACAGTGAAACACTTCTCATCATTCACCCTCTCTCTGTTCTCTGCACGAATCCCACCTGTATCACATACTACTCTTCTTTGAACATGTCTGTATACTCAGAGCCAACAATATATGATCTGTACTGAAGATCGAAGTTCATCACTGGCTCCGTACAAAATGCCTTGCGATGTATCTGCATTTCCAGATACAGCTCTTCTTTTTTCAATTTCCTGTTCCCTGACCCATATGTTTCAGATATAAGATTCTGTTTGGGAGGACAGGTTAGGATTAGCTCCACTTTTTTGAGGAAATAGTGGGAAGTATAGATTTTGATTCAGGATTGGTTAGCCTAGCATAAGCTTAGGACTGGAAGCAGGGGAATATAGTCGGTCATTTTTAAACTTATCAACCAAGGTGAAAAAGGTGTTGTATTTGCAATGTTGTATCTCTTTTGTTTAAATTGAATACAAATAGAAATATAAAAGTGACAATTGTACAGGGAATCAGTGACTAAGTGCAGCTTGAAGTCACAGTGAGGTGGTCAGCTTTGGTACTATTGTGCCTTTACAGAGCCCAAAACCATTCCAAAAACCAAATCCTAATTGTGATATTGCTACAGATGTAGACGCTTTTGGAAAATATCCAAATAGTATATAGTTGATTCTTACTTTCTTACTTTTAAATACAAATTGGAATTCATTGTTTGCACAAAATCACAACTGTGGAGTTTGTCCTTTATCTATTAGCAAAATGCAGGTAACTATCAGTACCAGGATGGTGCTCTAATAACGTTCAAAAAGTTCAGTGTGGAACGGTGGACACTTCTCACACTCGACAACCGCCATCTTGGCTACCTAGCGTAAGTGGTGCCACTACGGTCGCGCCCGCCAAGACATCGCTATTCAAAGGTTATACATGGTTTTCTTTATATATATTTAATACATGTACCACAGTACTACTGTCACCTAGAAGCCACTCTTAATTCTATCGGGTTAGTTGACTAGTCTGTAAAAGATTTGCTACCTCAAACGATAATGTCAACTGGTAAGCTAACAGCAGCAGTCGTGACTTCCTTAGGAGAAACAGCAGCTGTTTGTGATTGGGACAACATTTCACGTTTATAATTCACATACTGCACAACATGGCAGTGTATGAAGGGAGTTGCCGAATGTACACAAAGCAATGCTGGAATATGAACAGGGGGAATTATAAACCAGACTATGAAAATTTGGAATTTATCTGAATGGCGCGAACCAATCTTTGTGTTGTTAAATTACAGCAGATTTTGGGTAATATCAATAGTCAACATGTTGTCCTTCAAAGCACATCATCTTTCCCTAATCTTAAAAAAAATAGCTAGGCAACTCAGTTTAACCATAGAAACATTTTTAACATTTAAAAAGGAAAACATAATCCAGATGACATTCCTGCCTGCAGATATAAAAGAAGACCTCAGTGAGTTCTGTAGGTCTCAAAAGACTAACTACATGTATAGTGTTTGTGTAATAGATATGACAAGTCATGGTTGATGACCTTCCGGGTCTGTCCAGCAGAGGGCGCTTGTAGCTTGCCATGGGTGCATAATACATTGGACTTGAAGCAAGCTAAAAACGTCTCTGTTTCCTTGTCTCATATTTTCCCCAAATTAGGTGAGTTCATCCGTGATACATGTTATTATGTAGACTGTCTGTGTGTAATATTAATGTGAAAAGCACACTGTTGGCGTGATAGTTGTTAGAGGGTATTTTTGGAGGGTTTTTCTGGGTTCTGTAATTGTTGTAGCTGTGTATGCTAGCTTTGCTAGCGCCATTAGCTATGCTAGCACCATTAGCTATTATAGCGCCGCGAGCTATGATGGAGCAGTTTAGCTCCAAGAAGGGACATTTTGTGTGTTAAATTAGATATATGTTTGCAGTATGTGCATTGTTAGTGGTTGTTTTATGTCAATAATCGATGTTTTGTATTATACAGAGTGCTATGTGTACCATGTTGTTGGTTGGCATAATACATTGGACTTGAAGCAAGCTAAAAACGTCTCTGTTTCCTTGTCTCATATTTTCCCCAAATTAGGGGCTTAACATTTGCTGCTCTTAACAATTATTTTAAATGTCATTATTGATATTTCACATTTCTAGGCTAGGTCTTGTTTTAATGTTTGCGCCAGGCTTCAGATTATTTGAGGCCAAATATCATACTTGGACTTTTTTTTTTTTACATATAATTGTAACCCAATACATGATTGTCACTAAAAGCCTTGTCTCTACATTACAATAAAATATAAAAAATAATTGATTAATTAATTTGAATACAAATTCAAGTTAGTAGCTATTAAAGACATAAAAAGAAAGACATTTATAATTCTTTCTTTAATAGAAATGTTTCTTCTGCCCGTAAAGTGCACCAGGCTTTTCTGGATAAGCGCATTTTTAAAACATAGTCATTGTCCATGCCGGTTTCAGTTGGATTATTTGTCACAGTTGCTCCGATCAGATCGGTCTCCTCCATTTTGTAGATTATTTACGACTTTTGAATTCACATAAACACATCGGCAAAATCCGGCTTACTTTGAGCATGTGTTTTAAATAGTTTAATCCCTTTGTGAATTGTTTCCACTTGCGCCGTCCTTTAATTTCTTCATACAGCGGGAATCCAAATGAATTAATCCTGAGTCCAATAACCATCAAAGTCACTCCAATAGTGCTCCTTAATTACGCTTTCATCCTCCTTTAACAAAATACTTCACATTCATCCAGTTTGTGACAGTAGTTGTAGCATTTTTGAGACTTTTAAACTTTAATTACCGCTGTTGCGCCCCCCCCTTGTGTGTGTGTGTGTGTGTGGGGGGGGGGGGGCGCAGCTTCCAAAAGGAGTCATTTGGGGGGGCTCTTGGGAGAAAAGGTTGGGAACCCCTGGCATAGAGGGTAGTACCCATAGAGTCCAGTAGAGGGCTCCGCCAGTGTTAATATAACAAGGGTTACAATACGTAACCAGGCGTTTCTAACAGAAAAGCAGAGGTGGAAGAATTATTCAGATTCAGATTATAAGTAAAAGTAAAAGTAGCAATAGCAATAGTACAGTGTAAAAATACTCAGTTACAAGTAAAAGTAGTTCATTCATTCTACTTAAAAGCATCAAAATTACTTTTTATGTAGAAAGGTACTTTTAAACACAAGATAATGACTTCAATGTTGTACCTTGTGAAGGTTGGGTTCATTTCAACTACTTTATACACTACATGGGAAGCTTAGCCTATCATAATGTATGTGTTGATTTATATTTGTTATCAACCTAAATGTGCAGATTAACTAGTAACTAAATATGTTGTGATGTAGTGGAGTAAAATATACAACATTTAACAAAAAAATGTAGCAGTATCATTTAATAATACTCAAGCAAAGTTCAAGTACCTAATTTTCTACTTCAGTAGAGAACTTGAGTAATCGTACTTAGTTACATTACACCTCTGCATAAAAAACATGCATTGTATAGTTTGGTATTTTTTTTACCTCATCCTCCATGGAGCCTGCAGACTTCAGTTATTCCCTGTTGTAGAAAAAGGAGCATCCATGCAAAATCCAAATAAAAGCCTCTGGAAGAGTCTCTTGCTGTGTTTGTTGTCGTGTAAGAGGATGATGCTGTGCTAACAGTTGAGCGGCTACTCAGTGTGTGAAGATGTGCTGAGAGGATGCCAGCTGTTGTAGTGCATTACAGCTTAGAGAGAGAGAGAGGCTGGGGGGGGGGGGGGTTGGGATATGGGACTACAACAGTTCTTTAACCCTCCATCTACACGTGACTCCGTCCTGATATAAAGGTTTCATCGTGTTTGTGAGCTGTACAACTAGGATATGAGATTTCAACAAAGTGTCAGCTTTCTTTCTCGTTTGAATCTTAATTTCAAACACACACACACACGTCACACACACTCACTGTTTTAGTGTGCTTGTGTTTGGTGAATCTCACTGAGAAGCGTTCCGTGTGGATTAGGATCAAGACACTCAGATTAAATCTCTAATTTACCCTGCCTTGCTAGGAAAATGTTGTTTAATCTAAGCTTTTGTTGCACATGAAAACAAAGCAGGATAAAGAAAGACATCCCTGGCTAAATTAGAATTCAAGTAAAGTCATGATGACAGCTGGGTTACATGCATCAAACATGAAAATCAACTGGTCAAACTTCACAGATACTCAGATAATTTACTACATGAGCAGCTGGTGATGTGCAGACACTAGCTGCTGTTAATTGAACAATATATTTTTTTCAATCCGATTGAAATCATTTTTGATCTGAGATTCCATCTTAAATATTGACATGGTATTTGAATAAAGTGATGTAAAAAGAAATGCCCCGAAGCCCTCATATTCCATCCAAACATTGGAAACAAGGAGTTATATATCAAAGGCACAAAGTCACTCTGCCTTTTTCCAATATATATATATATATATATATATAGTGCATCACTCTTCTGGTCTGGGCAAGTGTCTTTGATCTATGACCTTTGCAAAACTAAATCAGATGAGTCCTCAGAGAATAATGTCGCATTCACACCCAATAGTCCGCTTCTCTGGTGCGCACCAGACGACAGTTTGTTACATTGTTTCATTTTTCAGAAGGTTCGGTTTGCATTCACACGGGCAAAACTCAAACGGACTATAAACTTTAAACACAAGTCATGTGCTCGGAAATGCTGTTCAACAATTGGTCAGACATTAAGGGGGTAAAAACGCAAATCCCGGCCATTTCTACCGGAGCCTCCGCCATGGAGCATCGGCAGGTTAATGTCATGCTGTTGTTAATCTGGAGAGCAGATCAACAGCAACGGTGCATATGATTATATAATCAGACAACGTGCGATACAAAACATTATAACACATATAATGAGAGACGTTCTGCAGTAAGGAGGAGGTTTCACCGACGGCAGGTGGCTCTGACTTTTATGTAAAGTTTTTAGTTTGATAGTTGTTTTTACTTTACACGACACTGTTCAACACTTTGAAGACACCCGCGTTCTCGTGACACGTAAATACTACGCTTCCTATGTTTTGGTGCGGACTGCGTTCACACCAGCGATGAACCGCTCCAGAGTTCACTAGCAAGTGTTGATTTGTGTTGATTCTCTCGCGTCCAGGAGAGAAGCTAAAATAAAGAGACTAATGGAGTCTCTGAAAAGGTTCAATTTGGTACTTTAATTAAGTAGCGTGGTAATGAAACAAACAGAGGAGTAGTGGGACAACAGCAGCTGATGTTGTCTCGAAGTTGGTACCGTGGAAAGAGACCGGAACACGTTGGTTCTCACTGTTTGTATCTCGCCTTTGCTCCTCCTCTCTGACGTCGGGGTCCGCCCTCCTTTCTCTCCGATGTCCGATATCGCGCATTACAGAGGATTTAGACATTAGGCTTGTTTGAGACAAGCGAGACCTGCGCAGACCTGCACAATTTCGATCAACGTCTTGCTAGTGCGTTGCATGATGGTTAGTCATTTTGTCCGACTTGCTCTGGAGGCTCGCCTACATGAGACGTTGAAATCTCCTGGGACTTTCGAGGCACGGCGAGGCGCGGCAGCACAGTTCCTCTCCACGGGCTGCGGAAGTGAAATGCTTGATGGGAAACGACTCGCTGGTATCTCGAGCTGAGCGCTCTAGGGATGTGCATCTCCATCACTGAGGCCGATGCGATGCGCATCTCGATACGTTGCCACGATACGATACATTAACGATACATTTGAAACACCAGGCGATCCGATCCGATACGATTCACCCCTGTTGCGATACAGTTCGATACGATTTGATTCAACATTATGCGATATGGGGCGATACGGGGCGATACGATGCGATTCAACACGCTGCAAAATAATGATACTTCAATATGGTACGACAGAGGATATTGGTTTTATTCCTCAATTGCAGCAAATCATAAATTAACAAAAAAGTGCTTTACATATTTGGTACTGCACATCCCATCATGCTGTTTCTTTTTTACCTTTTTTACCTTAAAAACTCTCCAGAGTAGGCTTCAGTACAATTGTATAACACCTCACAGTTAAACAATGTAAGGATGCATTGCTCATGATTAACAATGTGCAAATAACAACTACCATAGTGTAATGCCCATACAGCTGCCAGCCTGATGTACTTAACACTCATTCATAGGCTGACCCACCAGTGAGCAGAAAGCAGTGGTTTCTATATGAACAATAAAAAATACAAATAACCTTTCACAAACAGGTATTTCATAACTGCTTACAGTAAGGAAGACATTTAACTATTATGGCAGTCACAGGCTGCTGGAAACTAAACACCACTCTCTGACAGAACACCTCACTGAGTGATTTAACTCATGTCTTACTTTCAGGTTTCTCTTTTCAGCCGCAGACCCCATGTCGCCTCTTTATGTGTGTCGCTAAGTTCCTCGTACTACTTGTGTACTTTAAAGCCACACGGCATCGTTTTTAATTTGCGAACGATTTTTCAAGTTGTCCATCTTTCTTGAAAAATCCGAGTGTGTTGCCAAACGTTTGATTTGTAGGTATTTTTCGGTGCGCTGTGTTTCTCTTTCTCTTCGACTTCCATGTGTGTTGATAACTGAGACTCTCGGCCTCCGTAGTGCGAAGCAAAGATCAAAGATGGTCTCTGCTGAGTGCTGACAGGATGAGAGGATATTATATGAATGAATCGTTTTTTTACCACACCACTAAATGCTCCAATGTTTCTGCCATAAAACAGAACGGACAGCCTCCCCTTGTGCCCGGGTCAAAATGAGCTCTGTATTTGTTAGTGGCTATTGCCCCGTGTATAATTCTCCATTGGATGTCAGCCATCCTTTTCTCAACCGGAGATTTATACCGGATCCGCCAGCTGCCCTGAGGGGAAGAGCCCGAGCCAAACACATCTGACCACCTCGACTCTCTGACGCCTGCAAGTGAGTTGAGGTTTAGCACCTTTACGCAGCTAAGATATAGCTTCTTCCCATTGCAGGAGCTGAACGTTCCAGGTGCCAGAGTCCCCAATGATAGCAGGAGACCATCCTCCTCTCTCCATTCCCCCACCGCAGGACCCACACTCAAGGCAGGAAAAACATAATCATGTCCCTTTCTCCACTGGTCAGCCAGATCTGCATCCAGAGCAAAAGTCCGGTGGGATGGCGACAGCGACTGCCACACCTCATCTACCAAGTTCTCCAGAACTCGGGTTGATCGAATGCCCGTCACCTCAGCCAGTTTTTCTGTGGAGACCCCCGTCAAATGGCCAAGCTTTACCACTCCCGCTTCAATTAACGCATATTTTAGGGTGGCTGAAGAGAAAAAGGTTCCGGAAAGAAACCCAGTGTCAAACAGTGGCTCCTCAAACAGCCACATCCCAGGCCGAGGGTCGGGTGGTCTGGTAAAACTCAGAATCTTCCAGGCATTGATGACAGAGCAGTAAAAAGGTGTAAGTCCAGTTATCTTGTACGCAGGGGCCTTCAGCAGAAACAGATGTTTATCGAAACCAAAGCCCCCTGCCCTCCAGAGCAACAGCCGGGCCATAGCCAGCCAGCAGGGAGAGGCACCATACAGCAGCCGCTGAGCTGCCTGCAGTCTAAAAGCAGCAGTCCTTGCAGTAATGTCCACAAGGCCCTGCCCCCCCTCCGCCACAGGCAGGTACAGGACCAATGCTGGCACCCAGTGATGACCCGACCAGAAGATATCCACGAGGAGCCGCTGCAGTTGTTTCATGAGGCCCGGCGGTGGGGTTAACACCTGGAGTCTGTGCCACAGAGACGAGGCAACCAGATTGTTGGCTACAAGGACTCTTCCCCTGTAGGACAGCTGGGGTAGCAGCCATTTCCATTTGGCTAGTTTTGCCTGCACCTTTCCCAGCAATCCCTCCCAGTTCTGTGCCACCATGTCCTCAGACCCCAACCAAACTCCCAGGACCTTTAAACCCTTGTTTCCCCAGCCAAGGTTACCAGGAAGACTGGGCCTATTTTCTAGACTCCACTGGCCTACCAAAACTGCCTCACTCTTCTCCCAATTAACTTTGGCTGAAGCAGCCTTCCTATACAAAGCTTAACTGTGCTGTAGCTCCTGGATATCTCGCTGACCCTGGACAAAAACACTGACATCATCAGCATAAGCTGATACAACCACCGGGGGGGCCTGAGCTGACTCTGGTAGACACAGGCCCCTCAGCCGGTTTCTAAGTCTGCACAAAAGCGGCTCGATGGCAATACTATATAATAGGCCTGAGATAGGGCAGCCCTGCCTGATCCCCCTTTTAACTGGTACAGGTCTGCTTAACCCTCCCCCCACCTTCACAACACAACATGCATCACTGTACAAACACTTCACCCAGGACAAAAAATGCTCCCCAACACCAAAAGCCTGCAATGTGGCAGCCAGAAAAGTGTGATCCACACGATCAAACGCCTTCTCCTGGTCAATAGAAATAATACCAACATTTATATTATACAGTTTGCAAACATCAAAAGTGTCTCTCATCAAAAACAAATTGTCCACAATTGATCTGCCAGGGATAATATGTCTGATCAGTACCGATAAGAAAGTCAATAAAACACTTCAGTCTGTTAGCTAAAACCTTTGACAGTATCTTATAGTCCGTACATAAGAGAGCCACAGGTCTCCAATTCTTCAGCAGGGTTAGATCTCCTTTCTTAGGCAACAGCGAAATCACTGCACGCCTACAGGAAGCTGGAAGAGTTGTAGAAGGACACTGCATGTCTCCTCATCTCAGCAGGTTCAGAGGTTACCTGTCCATCGGGGAGACGGAGACACACCATCTGCTTCCTTTGGCCCACAGACCTCTCCAGGTTGAAGAAAAAGGTGGTTGGTGCATCAATGTCTCTTATGGAAGTAAAACGGGCTCTGATCAGAGCTCCCTTGGCTTTCTCCTGAAGAAAACAGTTAAGCTGTTGTTGTTTTAGGAGGGACTGTTCAATATTTCGAGCAGACACACTCTCTAACTCTCTGATCTCCTTCTCTAACTGCTCTATAGCTCTCCTAATGTTTGCAGTGGAGTAGGCTGTATACTGTTGGCAGAACACTCTAATCTGAGCCTTTCCTACCTCCCACCACTGACTCAGGGAGGGAAAAGACTCTTTCTTTGATTTCCAGTTGATCCAAAACAATTTAAAATTCTCACAGAAAATAAAATCTTGTAAAATGTTAACATTAAACTGCCAGAACGATCTAGGTTTCTCTGTGTTGGATAAAACCAAATCTAAAGAAACTAGCTGATGATCTGTAAAGCCAACAGGTTGGATGTGACAGTTCACTGCACGAGTAATAAAGGAAGCAGACATGTAAAATCTGTCTAGCCTGGCTGCACTGACACCACCATCTAGCATTCTCATCCAGGTGTATTGTTTAACAGAGGGGTGTTTCATCCTCCACACATCCACTAAGTCAGCCTCTCTTATCACCTGTGACAGTAAAAGGGACGACTGAGGATGAGGCTCCCGTCCTATTCTGTCTAAAGTGACATTAGTGCAAACGTTCCAGTTCCCCCCTAGTATAACACACTCCCCCTGTACACTAGTGTCTAGATTGTCTTTTAATAACTGAAAAACAGATACACGTGCAGGGCCCTGATTGGGTGCATAAACATTAATAAAAGTGAAAGAGAACTCTAACAGTTCCACTTTCACCATCAAGGCTCTACCTGCCACTATCTCTGTGCTGGATAAAATCTTAACATTTAGAGAGGGGGAGAAAAAAACAGCTACTCCAGCACTAAGGTTTGAGCCATGACTGAGTACATACTGACCCCCCCACCACATTCCCCAGTCCGTCTCATTCAGGCTATCACTGTGTGTTTCCTACAGAAATATCACATCAAATTTTTTCTGCTTAAAGACCTCTAACACTAAAGCTCTTTTCTGTGCACTTCTACCCCCGTTAATGTTTAAAGAAGCAACCCTTAAAGCCTGCATTAGAGGAAGGAGATAGAAAAAAAGAACAGACAGGTACACACAGCAGAGAGAAGACACCCAGTGTTGCATGATCATGTTGAAATTATTTAGACCTTTTCAGTTTCCCCCCTTTTTTGCTTCCTTTCGTAACTTTTTTCATAGTAGTTACATGCTTCCTGAGACGATAGCGTCTCTTTTCATCCAGCTCGTCTAACCCTACAACTTTCTGAAGAGTACTCACTGTATGAAGAAACTTGTTAGTGTCAGGGAACAAGTCTCTCACTTCCACTGCCTTGCTAAAAGACTCATCTAAAAAGACATTAATCTCTTCCAAAGAATATATCTCTGCGTTCTGAGAGAGACTATCTGCAACCAGGCCCGGACTGGCCATCGGGAGGACCGGGAGGTTTCCCGATGGCCTGGCCTGTTAAGTGGCCTGCTGGCCTGAGATATATTTTTTGTGTATGTCTTGTGAATGCAACGCTGGCATAATATGATGTGGCCTGCTGACATGGCCTCTGATAAACACACAAGACTAAAATAATACGTGTTTAATTCAGCCCAGATGCAGTGACTGCAGGCCAAATCCATCAATGCGGCAGGTGTCCAAAATAAAGTTGCACCGGTATGAGGCGCAGTGAGAACCACGCACCTGTCAGACTAGCGATTGGGCACATTTACATTTCAGGAGAATAATGAAGATGTGATTGGTTGTTCCACTCTCCGTTTCTCACGAGACCAGCGCGCTGCCGTTTGAATTAGTGTGGACTGGACCGACTGAACTGACACCGGCAGCCTTAATAATTGTGGAAGGATGGACCCCCATCCTGCGAAAAAAAGGAGGAAAGGTGGTGCAGAGAGGGAAAGGGAGAAAAAAGCACGCGAGGAGGAGGCAGCGAAATGTGCTAAAATCACAGATGTATTCAGAACCCCCCGTATGGTACAGAATGACGAAGCAGAAAGTAAGTTAGCCAACATTATGAGCCACATTTCTTTCTATATTGTAGCCTGATGTGCACATCGACTGACTGTCAACAAAACAGTTTCTCAGTCCAATGTTAAGTTAGTGGCAGACCCTGTGTGACTAATGTTACTCAAGGCAAATATATGTAGGCTAATATAACCGTTAGACTGCAGCTAACTGGGGCTACAAACCCCTCATACTGTGAGTGAATAACTTGAGATGGTTATGTTGTCTGTGCAACAAAGGGGAGACAATAAGTATGTTATTAGGCCATGCAAATACAGGGTCAACTAAGTGATAAAATAAGTGTTGTATAATTAACTATAGTAGGCTACTGGATCTCCCTCAAAAGCACCAACATTGGCATAGACCTACGTGAAGTAAACTTGAATAGGCCATTATACATATATACAAGGATATATATATAAGAGAAGAAATACTATTCTAAATTCACTTGTACACTTGAGGGGTCAGACTTGATAGATTGCGTGGGGAGGTTCAGGAGATCTTTCTTGAGGGTTATCAAGAATAACTTTTATCCAATGACCTTTTCCCTCTCTGTCTGTGTCTGTGTATTCTCTTGTTTCAGATTAACCCAGCCAAATCTCTTTTTCTTGTTTTTTCTTATCTATATCTACGCCGGGTTCTGGAGTCGAGGCTGATCGTCTTGCAGTAGTCCTGTGCCCTTGATCCTCTATCCTGAGCTCTGGACTAAGTCGTGGACTTTCGGGTTGTGGCTGAACCTATCGCTGCGGTCCTGCCTGGGTCGTGTCGTGCTGCTTCCCTGATGGCTTCCACAGGATTGTGGCTGACATCTTCGTGGATTCATCTTCTTATTACAGACACACGCATTTCCTAAACACTCGGTCTATAAGCTGTAAAATGTATTATCTCTTCGATTTACACACCGCATTTCTTGCACGTCTGTCCGTCCTGGGAGAGGGATCCCTCCTCTGTTGCTCTCCCTGAGGTTTCTCCCATTTTTTATCCCCTTTAAAACTGTGGGTTTTGCGCGGAAGTTTTTCCTTGTACGATGTGAGGGTCTAAGGACAGAGGGTGTAGTTTTTCTCATATTGATACCAGTGTTTCCCCTACCATTGTCTTGGAGGGGCGCTGCGCCCCGCCAACGGAGCCCCGCCAACGGAGCCCCGCCAACGGAGCCCCGCCAACGGAGCCCCGTGCCCTCCCTGAAATTCCAGGTGTTTAAAAAAAAAAAAAAAAAAAGATATATATATATAATTTTTTTTTTTTTATATTTATATAGCACCAAATTGCAACTCATCTATATCTACTGTCACTTTTCACATTGAACATGTGCTCTTTTATTAAATAAACTAAATGCTTTCATATTAGGTTGTGAGTGTATTGTTCTTGACCCTAAGAAACAGTGATGCTTCTCCAGAGGATTAAAAAAAATCCCAATACCACCCCCCCCGCTCAGACAGCACCCCCCCAAAGCAGTAAACCTAGGGGAAACACTGGATACTCTGAACAATCTGTGCTGTTGTATTTGCTGCAAAGTGTCCCTACTGTAGGCTATTTTTATTATGTACAGCACTTTGGCTCGACCAAAAATCGCTTATAAATGTGCTATATAAATAAAACTTGATTTGATTTGATTTGATTTGATACAGTTATAATGTACTCTGACACGTGAGTCAATCGAAAATAAGTTGTGCTCCTCATTCTTTTTCCTTTGCAAAGGTGGAGATAATAGCAGTGCCGGTCCTTCACAGGGAGAACCAAGCACCAGCACAGAGGAACTGGCAGGTACAGGGCAAACAGTCCACAGTGGGACATGTTATAGATATTAGTGAGATTTAAACTACAGTATGAACAGTTGAAAACAACATAAATGACAAAAATATTCCTGAAACATGTTCTTGAACAATGTTATTTCATAAATAGTTGTTAATGTAATGATTACATTGTCTCCTTATTCAGTACCACTATCAGATGATGCTGACAATGATGACCCTGAAGGAGAGATGCAGGCAGAGCTCAGTGCTCAGTGTAGACAAATGTTCACTGCTCTGATCAGAGAAAACCAGATTCAGACTTCTGTTAAGTTTAAGTTGCTGTTAACCTGAAGTAACTGAATTGTAATGTTGCTGCATTGAATAGTGGGCTGAAGCTGGCATCTAAATCATTTGCAGACAAAAATAATACAATCATGTTTTTTAGGTAGCATAATATCATAGCATTCTTATATGAATCCTTTTGTGACTTGATCAGAAAATTAAATGGTATGTAGGAAAGAGTGTTCAAATAGAGGACTGCATTGAGGTGGTAACAAAGTGGTGCTGTGTGACTGTCAGTCAATATGGAATGAGTTTTGGTGATTACTTTGCCAATATGTGGAATACACTAGCGGATGTATATGGATAGCTCCTGTTACCTTTTTCATTGAATTGACCTTTCGCAAAGCCACGCCCCTAAATGCCCGTTGTCCAATCATATTCGATATATCATTTTCTATATGTTTTTCAAATCAGTGTTATACAGTAAGTGTCATAGACAGTGTTACATTGCTATTATTATCCTTAAAATATATGTAAAACAAAACCACCTATGATCATTTTATTTGAGTGGTTTACTAATGACAGTTAATTCTGTTTTTGCTATTGATGGTTTCATTTTTGTGAAAAATAATAAAATAATAAAATGCAATAACGTGCTTTCACCACTAGATGTGCCACTCTATCAGCTGTGCACCGTTATGGTGTAAATACAGCCTATCTACCAATTGGATCAAATATAAAAGTCAGCCGAATTAGTATTGATACTGCAAGGAGACGTATTGTGTGAAAAATAAATGTAAGATGTTGTTTAATTGCGGAGATATTTATGATCCACGTCACATTCAGTTTTGGCGGCAGTGCTTCCCGTTTGTCCAGAAGTCTTCTCAGCAGGGCTGTATAAATACAGAACTACGGCAAATATGTAATATGTAATGCAGCCGAACTGTGTATTACAATGCCGTTATGTGATTAGCTCCAAAGAGAAAAGCAAGCAAACTCGGAATAAAGAATTATTTTATTTTTAAAAAATGTTTTCGGATTTCACATCAACAGGAGTCCGGTTAACTAAAATGTCCGTGCGGAACAATACCCCCCCAACCCATAGTTCCGTGGGTGAATAATTTCAATCACCACATTACACACATCCCTTAACATTTACATTTGAATTTATATTAACGTATTTCGTGAGGCCTTCTAAACATGTTTTAAAATATAATTAGGGTTGTAGTTGAAGAGTTTGTACATTATTTTAGATTTCACCATGGATTTCACATCAACAGGAGTCTGGTTAACTAAAATGTCCGTGGGGAACAATACCCCCCCAACCCATAGATCCGTGGGTGAATAATGTAAATCTCACCACATTACACACATCCCTTCACATTTACATTTGAATTTATATTAAAGTATTTCGTGAGGCCTTCTAAACATGTTTTAAAATATAATTAGGGTTGTAGTTGAAGAGTTTGTACATTGCGTTGCCTGGCAACGAAATCGCATAACGTCACATCCGTTAATTCCACATCCACGTCTCTGATCCACACACATGGATTAACATCGATTTAATACATGAATGTAGCCTTTGTTTCTGCTAAAAGAGGTGTCGACCAGCTAGGGAAACAAGACAATCGGCGAAATCGAGTGTGAGGATTAAAAAATAAATTAAAAACATCTAATTTTTACAATAAAAACCGACCAATAGGCGCGGTAGAGCCTTTCCTTGGCACTTCCGGGTATTTCTCCACTGTTAACAATACCGTGTAACGGTCACGTTTGAAGGGACGAAACCGTGACATATTCACGTCTCCCAGCATGGTAAATCGTCACATGTTCACGTCTTGCCGTGATACCGGGTTGATTCGATCACGTGCGCGGCTCCCTGTGGAAGTCCGACAAGCTTAGCGTTCAAGTTCATTGCGAAAATGGTGAAGCGTTGTGCTTATGGTCTTTGCAAATTGGATAGCAGATATCCCATAAGCTTAGAGGGGGGGGTGATATTTATACCCCGACCCCCACAAAGGAACAACAAGGTGGATGCAGAAAGCCACCAAGGAAACGGTAGTTAACTTTAGACAAACTACAACATTTAATGCCTCTTGTGATTGTATTGTTTTATTCCAAAATAACACAAATTATGGTTGTACAGACTCATGAAAACGTTGCAAGAGGCATCCACCTCCAGCACCATTGAAACCCCGGAAGAGACTCTGTGTGTGATTTTCAATGGTGAGTAATGAACCATAGCTTTTTTTCCACATTTCAAGTTCAAGTTTCAAGTTGTTATATACATATATACAATACAGAGTGAATGAGATTCAAGAGGTTTATTTGTCACATACATACCAACTAAATTCCAAACAAAATGACAAAGCAAGTCATTGTAACAAAACAAGTAGCATCAAGCTTGCTCTTCATCTGCTCCCATTTTGCTACATTAAAGTATATTCTTTGTAGGTGGTAGTCTTCTGCACAGTGAACATAGAAATCACACCATGACATACCAGTGAGCCCGAGCTGCCCTGTTATCTG
>CALSBZ010046899.1:0-13668 GCA_943591055.1 Gobionotothen gibberifrons | reverse complement strand
CCTGACCTGTTCTGTACCTGCGACTCCCGTCTTGCCATCTCCTGGACTCCCTGCCTGTCCCCGACCAGCCCTTTGCCTTCTATCTGCCGTGTTGTCTGTTACCAGTCTTTTGCATCCAATAAAGCTGGTTACCGACAATTATCCCTGATTTCACGTGTGTTGCACTTTGGTCTTCAGCTCGATTGTGACAGAAGCTGGATGCGGCTCTGCATGGTTGCGATCTAAAGATGCATTTTCTGTACAATTAAAATCCCCACCCAAGAATAAAAAATCCTCCGTGGCACAACCGTTTAAAACATCATTAACTTTGAGTAAAAACAGCTTCCTCTCTGTACCGTTTGTTGGAGCATACACATTTATAAAAACAACTGTAAAAAGGTCAAACCGTGCTTTTATTAAAAGCAACCTCCCATTGATAAAATGCTCGACCTCCAGTGAGACAGGATTAAAAGACTTGGAGAGGAGGAAGCCCACCCCCCCACTGAGAGAGGTGTTGTGGCTTAAAATGACTTCCCCCTCCCACTCCTTTTTCCAGTCCGTCTCATTAAAAACGTCGCTGTGCGTCTCTTGTAAAAAGAGGACATCGATATGTTTTATTTTTGCAGTCTGAAATACTAAAGCCCTCTTTCTTTCCTCTCTGGCTCCATTTACATTTAAACTTCCCACTCTAAAAGTATCCATTGCGAGTGAGATGTTAAAAGCAAAAATAAAAACAAATAAATTAAACACAGACATTGAGGTTTTTAAAATCACCGCTGCCCAATTGCCTCCTTACTTTAGTAACAATTCTTTTTAGTCTGTATATTTCCAGCTCATCCAGGACAGACTGCTCTTTCCGGCTCATGTGGAGTCTTGCTGAGGCACAGAAAACGGCTAAATCTGGGAAATATTCTTCTATGATTACATTATGTTGGTTTTTTGTCTGCACCAGGTAATTTTTGATAATTTCAGCAGAGTACATTTTTTTTTGTTGGCTACTGCTCAAAAAACCTGGCACATCACTGCTGTCAGACACACAATCATCCCAACTCTCATCCGCCTGTTCTTGCTCTCTTTCTTCCTTTCCCTCACTCACTACTTTACTATTTTTTGCAACCGTTGATACATCCTTTTTATTTCTCCTGCGTTTAGTAGCAGTCTTTTTTGTATTTATCATTTCTGTTGCGAACTCCTCTACCTCCATCTCAGCAACCTCCACCTGCTCACTCCATGTTTTCTTCTCCTCTCTTGTTTTGTCCAAATGTGTTTCCCTATCTATATCCTCCTGTGTTTTACTGACTTCACCTGTCCCTACATTTTCTTTTGCCAAATCACCTTGTGGTTCATTGATTATTCCAGTTTTTTTTTCACCATTTGTATTTGTTATTTATCTTTTTTTCTCCCATCCCCCTTTTCTTCTGCTTCACACAAAACCACCACCTCATTTTCCTGGACATAATCACCCGCACCCACACCCTGTGCAACACCACCGCACCGCAAGCCGGGCACAGCAGCAGAACCGCGCTGTGTAGCGCGCCCTCGCCCGCTCCGCGTCCGAGGCGGCACATCGCGCGCCACCGCCGACTGCTCAGGAGCAGCGTTGCCGTCAGGAGCAGCGTTGCCGTCAGGAGCAGCGTTGCCGTCAGCAGCAGCGGCTGCCTCCGGAGAGAGTTTAAGCACATAGCCTATTGTAATGCGTGTTCACAAAAGTGATAGGATCAAGCCAATGACGCAATTTTAACATATTATAACATATTATAACATATTATCCTGCCCCAGGATCGTTGTCGTTGTTCTTGGTATACTGTATAAAACGTCCCCAGACCTTCTGGAACAGTTCTTGTTTGTCTTTGAGAATGTAAGTGATTTTTTCTAAAGGTATACATAAAGAAAGTTCCCTAAATCACTGTGCAATACTAGGTTTGCCCAACTTTTTCCATGTTAAGGCAATCACTCTTTTTGCTTGTAATAAACAGATATCTATAAAAACGTGTTCCTAAAAAAATGTATGTTTATGTTATGTCCATCCTGTTCCGTTGGAGGCCCCGCCATCATCTGTCTCGTCGGGGGTTCTGCCAACTCCTGGTTCTCTTCTGTGGGGGATCTTGCTGAGGCCTATCCCACCGGCTCCGGTTCCTGGTCGGCCGACACAGGGCTGTCTGGTCTTCGCCCTCGAGCCCGGCCCCCTGAGAGCCCGGCCCCCTGAGAGCCGCAGTCTTCGCCCTCGAGCCCGGCCCCCTGAGTGCCGCGGTCTTCGCCCTCAAGCCCGGCCCCCTGACTTTCCCGGCCACGGTCTTCGCTCTCGAGCCCGGCCCCCTGAGTGCCCGGCCCCCTGAGTGCCGCGGTCTTCGCCCTCATGCTCGGCCCCCAGACTTTCCCGGCCGCGGTTCTCGCCCTCATGCTCGGCCCCATGAGTTCGCCCGCGGTGGCGGGTTAGCCCCTATCGGGACTCTGCCTTGCCCCCGGGCCGTCCGCCCGAGACCCCCACTATGGACTCTGCCTTGCCCCCGGGCCGTCCACCCGAGAACTCCATCATGGACTCTGCCTTGCCCCCGGGCCGTCCGCCCGAGATCCCTTCCTGGTCCTCTGCTGTGCCCCTGGGCGGTCAGCTCAGTCCCGACGTCCTCCTGACGTCCTCCTGACGTCCTCCTGACGTCCTCCTGACGTCCTCCTGACGTCCTCCTGACACCCTCCACCCACCCTGGTGGCCTGGTTGGCTGCACGGGCTGGGATCGAACCCACAACCTTCTGGTTGAAAGACGACCGCACTCCCTCGCAGCCACAGTCTGGTCCTCCTTTTTGTTGTTTTCCTCCCTCTCGTTAGTCTCCCTGGTGTGTCTGATTTTCTAATTATGTTCACCTGTGCCCCTTGTGTTTCTCCTCCCCTTCTCAGCTGTTTCTTGTTTGTGATTACCCCTCTGTGTATTTAGTCTTGTCTTTCCCTGTGTTCAGTGTCGGATCGTCTTGTGTCATGACTAGTTCATCGGTGAGTGTTTCTGTTTTGTTTTTGTTTAACTACGTAGCCTTGAAATAAAGGAGTTTTTTCACTTTGATCTGCATTTGGGTCCTGCCTGCTTCCTGCTACACACATCGTAACAGCTCCTGAGTTGCAGATATTTAAAAAAACGTTTACGAGGGATATCGTATTTACTGATAAGTTCCTCAAATGATAAAAACTTCCCATTATAGCTTCCAAACATGTCTTTTAACTGTCCCACCCCCTTTTCAGCCCATAGTCTAAAACCTCCATCGGCATTCCCTGGCGCAAAAAGAGTATTTCCCCAGATCGGGCTAAACCAGGAGAGAGAAGAAGGTTCGTTCATATATTTTTTAACCTCCTGCTAGACACCAATCATATTTTTAACAATAGAGTTAGGTGTATTTTTTTTAAGGTTTTTTGGGTTGTCGGAATATAGATAAGTGGGAAGTGGGAGCTTTAAGGAGCAAGACTCAACATCCCTCCACAAATCTGGTGGGGGTGGCAGGGGGATGTTTTGAAACAAATATAACAGCTTGGGGAGAACATTCATTTTGAGTATATTAATTCTACCCATTAGAGAGATCGGAAGGTTTGACCATCTATCAACTGATTTGGAAATTGACGCTATAGTCGGATTATAGTTAGAGTTCACAATATCTTCCAATTTGGGAAAAATCTGAATACCCAAGTAAGTGAAAGTATTTACTGTTCTAAAATGGCCAGCATGTTTGGGTGGGTTAGACCTTTCCTCCGAGTTAAGGAGCATTATGGAGGATTTTGAATTATTTACTTTGTAACCCGATATTTGGTTAAACCCTTTAATCAGATCCATAAGGGCCGGTATAGAATTCTCCAGATTTCTAAGGAAGAGAATCACGTCATCAGCGTAAAGAGCTATTCGATGGTCAAACCCTCTCACATGTATGCCTGAAATCATTGTGCGCTCTCTCACAGCAATAGCAAATGGTTCAATTGCGATTAAGAAAAGAAGGGGGGATAGAGGGCAACCTTGTCTACAGCTCCTACCGATCGTTATCGGCTTTGATATGATATTATTGGTAATTATTTCTGCATACGGGTCGTTGTATAAAAGTTTTACCCAATTACAAAAATTCTCCCCAAAGCCAAAGCGGTCAAGAAGTTCAAACAAATAGGACCATTCCACCCTGTCAAAAGCTTTCTCAGCATCTAATGCTAAGAGAGCTGTATCCGGCGCCCCCCTTTGGTCATGTAGAATGTTCAGAACCCGTCTCACATTGTGAAATCCCTGACGGCCAACCATGAACCCATTTTGATCCTCTTTTATAATTTCCGGCAGCAGGCCTTCCAGTCTTCTTGCCAAGATCTTACAAAGTATCTTCAAGTCTGAGTTTAGGAGGCTTATAGGGCGCATATTTCCGCACTTATCATTTGATTTCCCAGGTTTTGGCAGGAGCGGGATCAGCGCCCCTCTCAGGGTGGGAGGAAGTATTCCATTTTGAATAGATTCAATAAACATTTCCAAAAGGGGTGCCTTTAATTTCGCTTCAAATCTTTCATAGATATCAATGGGCAGGCCATCCGGTCCTGCTGCTTTCCCCGATTTCATGCTCTTCACTGCCTCAGAGATCTCCTCCAAAGACAATACATTCTCTAATTTCAAACTTTCCTCATCCGATAATTTGGGAATCGTGAGGCTATCTAAGAATGGACTCTGGAGCAGTGTCCCCTCGTCTATTTCAGAGCTGTATAATCTTGATAATCCCTGAAAGCCCCATTTATTGCCACAGGGTCTGCAATGGTCTCCCCCTTGTCGTTATTCAGCACTGTGATAGTTCTTTCAATTTGAAGTTGTTTTATACGCCATGCCAGGATTTTACCTGATTTTTCCCCTTGATCAAAGATGGATTGTTTAAGCTTCAGTAAGTTAGCTGCTGCTTTAGAGGCTGACATTTCATTATATTGTGCTCTTAATAGTAACAATTCTTGGTGTAATTTAGGACAGGGATTTCTAAAATAGGTGTTTTCCATGGCTTTAGTTTTTGACTCTAATAATAGTATTTTTTGTTTGGCTTTTTTAGATTTGGAGCTCGTAAAGTTAATAATCTGACCCCTAATATAAGCCTTAAACGCTTCCCACCTGGTACTTGCAGAGGTATTAAGCGTACAATATAGATCAATTTGTTTTCCCAGAAAGGCTATTAGATCTGAGTCCTGTAACCATTTGTGCTGGAATTTCCATTTGGGGGGATCCCTCAACAGCCCTGGGTCTACATACACAATACTGTTCGGGGCGTGATCCGAAATCAGACTACTGTCATACATACAGTCCTTAACTTTGTGTACCAAACTTGCAGAAATTCAAAAGTAATCAATTCGGGAGTATGTTTTATGAGTATTAGAAAAACAGTAATACATTGATAATCCAGGGTATCTGTCCCTCCATATGTCCCTCAAATGTAGCTCTCTAATGGACTGGTGAATAATTGTCCTACTTTTGTTATGAGTCTTGTCTATATGTGAAGCTCTATCCTTACCGGGGTCTAGAGTACAGTTAAAGTCTCCAGCTATAATGTATTGGCCTTCGAGAGATGCCAAGTCGTTGAAAAAATGTGTGTCGTCCTTATTTGGTATATATATATATATTGGTATATTGGTATATATATATATATATTGGTATATATATATATATATATATATATATTAACCAGATTAAGACATTCTGTATAAAGAGTACCCTGAATTATCAAATACCTTCCCATTTTATCTGCGATTACCTTTGTGACATTTAATGGAATGGATCTATGTATAAGAGTCATAACCCCTCTCGCCTGGGTAATAAAAGGAGCTGAGAATACCTCGCCCCGCCATCTCCTCCTTATTCTGATGTCTTCAAGGCCAGGTGTGTTTCTTTACTATACATATCTTACTTTAAATCCAATCACTTACCCTATTCTTAGTTTTTTTCCCAAAACACAGCCTCCACATGGCGGTGGAGCCTTTCACAGCACCCCTGATGCTCTTAGTGCCCCTGGCACGTCCCAACGTCCCTGACGTTTTTCAAACACAGCCTCCACATGGCGGTGGTGCCTTTCACAGCACCCCTGATGCTTTTAGTGCCCCTGGCACATCCCAACGTCCCTGACGTTTTAGTACCCCTGGCACTGGCATGCACATTTGCAAGAAATACATCCTTTGCTCTTTACACATTTCAGTTATCTATACTTTACCTCCTCTTTCTTCCATCAACACTCACAGTTTGTAACATTCCTATTCTACCTATGCAGAATGTTGCTATTAACAACAGGCTTCTGCTTCCCTTTAATTTGGGCCTGTGTGAGTGTTGATAGGAATCCGGAGGAGGTCTCTGCCGTCTTTCAGTCCCCGGACTCAAAGTCGGGAGTTCCCAATCGTCTTTTTGGAATCTCGACGTGGGTCACCAATTTTGTTGTGTTCAAAATTCCAGGAAAGACAGACAACTTCTAAGTTTAACTATTTATTCAAAGAGAGCAAAAGATATATATTCACTTGGCCAAGGACTCCGTCACGTCATAGAAATTACAGGCAGAAAAGCTGTAATCTGTAACCACTATTTCCGGAAAAGAGCCTCGAACCTCGTGCGACAATACATTTATTACACAGGGCGTTGCCCGTACATTTATGATTGGTCAAGACTAGCTGAAGAGATACCGCGGTTTAGACTTGGTTCTCTTTGGTTGGTGCACAGACTCAGACAGAGTCTCTTGGCCCAGTGTTTCCCATACATTGATTTATTTGTGGCGGGCCGCCACAATTAAATATCGTCCGCCACAAATGCCAGAAATTATTATTATTATTATTTTTATTATTATTTATTTTTTGTGGTCTAATGGATAATAATAATAATGCATTTATTTTATATAGGCACCTTTCAAGGCTCTCAAGGTCGCCGTACAAACACATAGAAAACAAGATACACAATACATAACACCAGCATAAGAGACATAAACAAGACAAAGCAGTATCTAAATCAATCAAATAACCAAATAAATAAAAACAGAGGATGTGTGATGGATAATGATCAGGGTGGATATGCAAGTGTGAAGAGATGTGTTTTGAGACGTGATTTGAAGATGGGGAGAGAGTCAGTGTTGCGGATGTCAGGTGGGAGGGAGTTCCAGAGGCGGGGTGCAGAGCGGCTGAAGGCTCTAAACCCCATGGTGGTTAAACGGAAGGGGGGTGCAGTGAGGTTGAGGGAAGCAGAAGATCTGAGTGTGCGGATGGGTGCGTTGATGTGCAGGAGGTCGGAGAGGTACAGAGGAGTGAGGTTATGGATGGCCTTAAAGGCGAGGAGCAGAATCTTAAAAACGATACGGGATTTGACGGGGAGCCAGTGAAGCTGCTGAAGAACAGGAGTGATGTGGTTAATGGAATAGAATAGAATAGAATAGAATATAATTCCTTTATTGTCATCGCACCAGGTACAACGAAATTTAAAAAAAGCAATCCTCGCAGTGCATTTCCACATAAAAACGAATAAATATATATCTATATAAACATATACACACAAACATATGCTCACACATCCATGCATACATGCCCGCACATAATTTAAATACAGTTTACAATATATAAAAAAACACAGGGATGATATACCTTTATATTTGCATCTCTGATGTCGATCAGTTAATAAGTTAATAAAACTATTAAAAAATAGTGCAGTTGCAAGTTGTAACTGTTCATTTCAGCGTTTGACGGTGTTCAGTTCCCGTATGGCTCTGGGGTAGAAACAGTTTTTTAGTCGGTTTGTCCTTGATTGGATTGACCTGTAGCGTCTACCGGAGGGCAGAAGAGCAAACAGGAAGTGTCCCGAGTGTGAGGAGTCTGCAATTATTTTTGCCTGCTCTGTTGAGGCAACGTTGGCTGAAGAGTTCCTCCAGAGAAGGCAGTGAGCAGCCGATGACCTTCTGGGCTGTGTTGATGACCCTCTGAAGGGCTTTCCTGTCCTTTTCTGAGCAGCTGGCACACCACGTGGTTAGGCAATATGCCAGCACTCTCTCTATGGAGCAGCGGTAGAAAGACACCAGAAGCTTCTCCTCCAGGTTGTTTTTCCTGAGGATCCTCAGGAAGTGGAGTCGCTGCTGGGCCTTTTTCACAGATGTTGTGGTGTTGATAGACCAGGATAGATCTTCAACAATGTGTGTGCCGAGGAACCTGAAGGCGGGAACCCTTTCCACACAGTTGCCGTTGATGTACAGTGGATCTGGTGTTGTGCTGTTTTTCCTGAAGTCTATAATGAGTTATTTTGTTTTGATGGAGTTCAGAACAAGGTTATTATCGGAACACCACACTGCCAGTCTCTGGATTTCATCCCTGTAGGGGATGAAAGGGAGGGGGGTTGATGATGGGGGGGGGGTTCTGGTGATGATGCGGGCGGCAGAGTTCTGAACCAGTTGAAGTCTATGGATGGATTTGAGAGGGAGACCAAAGAGAAGGGAGTTGCAGTAGTCGATGCGGGAAGTGACCAGGGTGTGAACAAGAATGGCGGTGGTCTTAGGGTTAAGGGACGGGCGGAGGTGGTTGATGTTGCGTAGATGGAAATAGGCAGACCGAGTGATATTACTGATGTGAGATTTGAATGAAAGTGTGCCATCGAGGATGACACCCAGACTCTTAACCTGAGGGGAGGGGGAGACTGAAGAGTTGTCTATAGTAATGGAGAAACTGTCAGGTTTGGTTAGGGTGGATTTTGTGCCAATGAGGAGAACCTCGGTTTTATTGTCGTTAAGTTTGTGAAAGTTAGAGGAAAACCAGGATTTTATGTCCTGTAAGCAGTCAGACAGGGAGGATGGAGGGAGGATGGTGGTTGGTTTGGAGGACAAGTAGAGCTGGGTGTCATCCGCGTAGCAATGAAAGTGGATGTTGTGTTTACGGAAGATATTGCCAAGAGGAAGTAAATAGATGATAAAAAGAAGAGGCCCCAGGACAGAGCCCTGGGGAACACCGGTCGTGACTGGAAGTGGCTGTGATTTGAAGGTTTTGAGTTGGATGAACTGAGTGCGGCCAGAGAGATATGATTTAAACCAGAGGAGGGGTGTGTCAGTGATCCTGATGGAGGTCAGTCTGTCAATGAGGATGCTGTGGGAAATGGTGTCAAAAGCTGCACTAAGATCAAGGAGGATGAGGATAGTTAATAGTCCGGAGTCAGCTGCCATGAGGAGGTCGTTAGTGATTTTCACCAGTGCTGTTTCTGTGCTGTGATGGGGGCGGAAGCCAGATTGAAATTGTTCATACAGGTTATTGTCAGACAAGTGGGTATGGATCTGGGATGCAACAGTTTTTTCCAGGATTTTTGAGACAAATGGTAGGTTAGATATGGGACGAAAGTTATTAAAATTGTTGGGGTCTGCACCAGGTTTCTTCAGTATGGGCGTGATGGCGGCTGATTTGAAAAGTGAGGGAACAAGACCAGAGGTGAGGGAGGAGTGTATGATGACAGTTATGAGGGAGGACAATGAAGGTAGACAGGCTTTTACCAGGGGGGTAGGAAGAGGGTCTAACTGACAGGTAGATGCCTTGGATTTGCGGATGAGGTCAGATATTACAACAGCAGAGGGAAGTGTGAAACTTGAAAGAGAATGAGAGAGAGGGTCAGTGAAAACAGGGAGAGATATACTGCAGGTGGTAATAGGAGTCAGTTGCTGGTGAATGTTTTCTATTTTGTCATTAAAAAATTACATGAGGGAGTTACAGTAGGCAGTTGAATACTGATGAGGTGCAAGAGAGTCCGGTGGTCGTATAATGTTCTTCACTGTAGAGAACAGGACCCTTGTGTTCCCTTCGCCAGAGCTGATGAGAACTGCGTAATATGATGATTTGGCTGTAGAGAGAGTGTCCTTGTAGTGGAGAATGTGGTTATTGTACATCTCTTTGTGAAGGACAAGTCCAGTTTTTTTGCAGAGGCGTTCCAATCGACGGCCTTTTGTTTTGAGTTGGCGTAGTTCAGGTGTAAACCAAGGAGCAGAATGGGTGAAGGAAACAGACCGGGTTTTTAAAGGAGCCAGGGTATTGAGCAGTTTATGAAGATTGTTATTGTAATGAGAAACCAGTTCATCAGGCGGGGATGAACAGTTTATGCTGGGGAGGTTGTCAATGCCACTGGAGAGTGTAGTTAAATTAATATCCTTGATGTTGCGGAAGGAAATAACACGTGACAGATTTGGTTTGGACAGTGTTAAGGTGACAGTAAAGGATATTAATGAGTGATCAGAAATGGGAAGATCAGTTGCAGTACATTTAAGAGGAGTGACACCAGAACAGCAGATCAAGTCCAGAATATGTCCTTTGGAATGAGTCGGAAAATCGATATGTTGCTGTAATCCAAAACTGTCCAGGCAAGATGTGAAGTCCTTTGTGAGAGCATTGTTGACAGTATCCATATGTATATTAAAATCTCCCAGCACTATTATGTTAGGTGAGAGTGAGCAGAGATGTGTGATGAAAGCAGCCAATTCATTTATGAAATTATTATTAAGCTTAGGTGGACGGTAGACGCTTGCAACTATGGTAGGGATAGGCCCATTGAGTTGTAAGGCAATTGATTCAAATGAGCCGTGAACAGGCACAGGTACAGACGAGACTTTCAAACTCTCGCGGTAAATCATCGCGAGACCTCCGCCTCTGCCGGTGGCACGGGGTTGACAGATGTAAACAAACCCAGGAGGAGTACATTCATTCAGCTGTGAAAAGTCATTAGGTTGTTGCCACGTTTCTGTCAAACAGAGAAAATCAAACTTACGATCAGTCAGGAGATCTTGGAGAAGAGGACCCTTGGTCGTAAGAGAACGGATGTTGAATAGTCCAAAGTTGACATCAGTGTGGTCGTGTTTATGTTTAGCGCTAACGTTAGCCGACCTGGCTAAGCTGGCTAAGACAGTGTGGTCAACTTTCCGTGCGGAGTTTCTTGGGTGTTGTCAAGACCAGATGGATTGTATGGGTTTGGAGTCATCGATGTAAAATCTTCGCCGGGAACCACGGTGGATATATTTCCGACGGGGATGACGAGCAATGTCCAGAAAGAGGTGCAATGCCGGTGATGTGTCGGAGGAGCTCAGCAGCTGTGTATTGGAGTGCCGCTGTCGCTAGGTTGAACGACAGGGCAGTCCAGATGAGAACAGACCACACAAACAGCTCGTTTATCCACATAGTTGTCGGTGATGTTTGGCTAGAGGATGGGCCTCACGCCGCGGAAGCAGCCAGGTGAGGGGTGGTGGCCCCGACACACAGCAGGTAGGGTTGATGTTAGTCCAAAATACACACACACTGCATATACGTACACCGGTTAATTCGATCGGTGGGCAGATACATCCAGATCTTTTTATAATGGCTAAAGTCATCAAAGTGAGCGATAACAGTTGCATTACATACAACTAAAACTAAAAGTAGCTGGAGAGCAGCGGCAGCTAAGTGCGCCAGCGTTCGCTCTCTGCCCGCCACGTATCAAACCATGAAGACTTGTGTTTGGATAGTGAGGTGGGCTGATGATCGGAAGGTTGCGAGTTCAAATCCTGCCTGGAACACCACTACTAGTGTGCCCTTGAGTAAGGCACTTAGCCCTCGGTTACTCCAGGGAGAATGTCCCTGTAATTGTTTAGTCGCTTTGGAATAAGCGAACTTGTGAACTTGCATGTATTATCTTATTTGAGGGGGGGGTGGTTGCGTGGACCACCCGATTAGGTTAAGGGGCCTTTGGCTTTTCTTGCTGGGGGGAGGGGTGGGGTGCGGTGCCCCCACAAACACTGAACACGATCCTCCCAATCAGCATTCGGCCGGCTGGCGAAGTCCCTCCCTACTCTGTCTCTATTCTAATAATTCGTTTTTGCTAACGTTTCTACAGATATAGTGGGAAACCTTCATAAGGCTGCTTCCTAGCTATGCGTGGGTGCGAAGCTCACTCACAACTCAAGGCCAGAGTGATGTCCTGTTTGTGAATAACTCTTTGTATTCTTCCAGTGTCTGCACCTGATCTTGCTACTCTGTTATTGCAGGCTAAAACTTTCTTATGAGACTTTTTCCTTCGCTTTCCTATCCACTCCATCAAACCTTGGTATTGGTGATTTTGTCAATTTATTCCAAAGTCATATCAACATAAAATGAGCACAATAATTTATAAGCTTATAATGTCATAATAAGAATCAGTCTTTCTAATATTATATAAAAATAGACTCCACACTTATCGGATCTGCACAAACTAGCTTTGCTAGCAAGCTGAGATTCCACAGATTCTACACAAATAACAGAAAAGCATACCAGATATAATAAATGTAGTTGGAAAAGTGAACATTAATGTATTTATTTTCTGATAAAAATAAAAACATTTCATTGTGCAACATCCATTATATCAGTCGACTCGTCAAACAGGAGAGAAAAACACTGAAAGAATTTTTTTGAGAAATGACACCTTAAATTATGACTTCTCGTGATGTTAGACGGGGACGGGGGGACGGGGGGGGAGGATAAATTGAGGCTTAAAAATATGAGAAGACCAAAGTTGGGTGTAACGCGTTACTGTAATAATATTACTTTTGTCGGTAACGGAGTAGTGTAACGCGCTACTTTTATAATTCAGTAACCACACTACAGTTACTAACATTGCCCCGACACGTGTTACTTCCTTACTTACTAAAATCAGACATAATCAAACCTCAACACACCTGCAAAGAACACATGCTAAGGTGAAGCTAACACACAGATATAAACAAATAGAAAACAACCGGAAAACAGAGAAGAAGAACAGACTCACGTAGTCTGTTCTTCTTCTCTGTTTTCCGGTTGTTGCCTGTTTTGAATGGCGAATACACACTACCGCCGCCAGCTGGTAAGGAGAATTATTGCCACTCACGCATGCGCATTTGCGAATCTAGTTCAACCGCAGCGCAGCGTCATACTACTTAATGAAAAGTCAAGTATAATATTAGTCAAATATGAAGAAGTTAAACTTTAAACATTCATGACTTAAACACTTTATCCAGGATAAAAGCCACATCTACACCTGCAAGGTGAATACAGCTGGTAAAAGAAAAAGTGTTTGAATGCGTACATTAACAGGTTTGATGATGTGATACACTCACAGTGCCGCGGTCGGACTGTAGGCTACGTAATGTTACAAAAATCAAATCAATGTGCAGGCTTACGTGAACACTGTTCTACATGAACAATACGGGCAGTTTATACATTAAATAAATCAACAGTAGCTGCCGATATATGCTCCAAGTGGAAGCGATCCACGCACATCGTATCTGTCCCCGGCTGTTTGAAGGGCAAGCATGGGAAACAACAGCTAGCCACAGCTAGCCATGCCTTTCTGGTGTACCAGCTACGTGAGAAGCCTCGTTTATACGTGTTGTCTTTTTCACAAGCTTGCTGCGATATATAGCCTACAAATCGGGTTGGTCCGGTCCAAGGTCTTTAAGCAACAGTTTATCTCCCAAACTTCTCCTTTCGAAAGGATTGGAGATTAGCTCTTGAACGGAATTGGGTGGGGACCGAGGTCCGGAGACTCCACCTGCACACGAACGAAGCCATCCTCTGCGTCTAGTGCGTCACCCGGATACGAGTCACTGTCCAAACTACTCACAGATTGGACCGGCGCTGACATTGGCGCCCGGTGATAATCAGATTTGACGACGCTGATTGGCTGAAATTAGTCAGCTGCTAGTGGCTGCTGCTGCACTGGATGAAGGCTGATTTCT
>CALSBZ010046898.1:140906-167598 GCA_943591055.1 Gobionotothen gibberifrons | reverse complement strand
GGAAGGCGTGGCAGCTTCAAATATGAATTCTGTGCCCTCAGTTTTGACCTCATCCATTACTCACACGCTGTTGGATTTGATTTGAAAGAAAGGATCTGTCAGCTGTCGCTCTTTGTGAGGGAGCGATTCATTAACTTGCTGAACAAGATGTTGTCTTATGGCGCATTCACACTGCAGCGCGGAGCTCGCTTTAAGCGTGCCAAACCGTGCGGGGCCTGTTTTTGGTTGCGCTCACACTAGGCCTAGTTCCGCCCCGGGGATACTTTTTCGTCTTTTTTCTGGCCCGACAAATTTGTGGTTCTATCGAGGCCAACAAGCGGGGCCAACAACCGGGCGGAATATGCTAAACATATTTGACCGTGATTTAATTGTAATACACGTTTCAAAATGATGCCGAAGTAACAACATACTGATACCGGTTAGTACAAATCATGAATTAATGCTTTGACAAGTCTGCAGACAGACGGGAGGCGAAGAACCTTTTAAAATGCGTGATGCATCTTCTTATTACAGACACATGCATTTCCAAACATTCGTTCTACCTACGCTGTAAAATATATTATCTCTTCGATTTACACACGGCATCTATTGCACGTCTGTCCGTCCTGGGAGAGGGATCCCTCCTCTGTTGCTCTCCCTGAGGTGTTCTCCCATTTTCCCCTTTAAACTGTGGGTTTTTCTCCGGGGAAATCGGGAGGTCGGCTAAGCTAACGCAATGCTCCGACCGTACACACTCACAACAACGGCCTATACAGACATAAATAAGCCAGCGACTGTATTCACCATGACACAGACAGTCTGTGGTTTGTACTTGTTTATAACTTTTGTCTCGTTTATTAACAGATATGAGGAGCTGTGACTGCGAGCTTGAGTGCTAACAGCTAACAGCTAATGTTGTTTTTATGGGGTGCTCGTTGAAGATGACGTCACGGCTCCGCCTACACTGCGTTACTATAGTAACTGCCCCAGCTCCTAAACTGTAATGTGAGCGCAGCATTAAAGTGAGCCAGGCCTAATAAGGCCAAACCAAACCAAGCCAAACCAAACCAAACCAAACCAAGCCTGCAGTGTGAAAGCGCCATAAGAGACCTCCTTGCTGGCCAGGTTGATGCTGGTGGCTGTGTGGGGGGTATGTGTGTTCTAAGAGACCTCCTTGCTGGCTGAGTTGATGCTGATGGCTTTGGTGAAGGCCCTTGAGCCACAGTGTATCTTGACCTGGGGGCAGGCACAGCTGGAGGTTCTGGCTCCTGGATATACGCCGCCTGTGGGCCGCCAGGCCCAGGCAGATGTGAAACCTCTCTGTGGCATGTTGCTTAATAACAAGGCACAAGGCACAAGGCACAAGGCACAAGGCACAAGGCACAAGGCACAAGGCACAAGGCACAAGGCACACACACGTAAATAAATCTATAACAAAGTCCCCTCTGTACAAAACAGTAAAATACATGTCTATAGCCACTGTAAATGTCTCCGTTGTCGGACGAATAAACGCTAATTTTTTCATCTAAACATGTAACCTCACTTTTACACATCAAAATAACTTTTACACATAAAAAACGATAACACAGAGTAAAAGATGACTATTTGAGAGTCAATTTTGTCCCAAGAAAAAGTTCAATAAACCTATTGTTCATTTTTGGGGTATTCCACACAAAGTGAAAGTACACTATTACTGTAATATTTACACCTACCCATGTCCAAATGGATCCTTGTTGTCCCTGTGTTCTTCTTCTTCTTCTTCAGAAGAGTCGAAGCCTTCTGGTTCTGATGCTCCATTTTCACGAGTGCTAGCGAAAATAATCTCTAGCACGTCCGTAACCGTTATGTTTATTTTAGCCATTTTCTCTGTCTCTCTCTTGTTTCCTCACATACGTTAACTGATGGGAGACACGTGGTTTATGTTTTTTTCTTGGTCGGTAGGTCCTTAAGCCCCCGTCACACTGTCCCCAAATTGACACCCGATGGACACACGAATATGGATTTGTGAATTTCGCACGAAGATGGCCCCGAACCACACACAAAGGCAACATTTACATTACATTTAAGACATACAACTGCAACGAAAGTTACAAAAACAATTATGTTAAAGTACTATGATACTGTACTGATATTTTCAGACTTTGTTCTTTACTTTATCCGTCTTTATATGTAGAAGATATTAAGTTTTCTCCGTAGTGTTGTTTCCATAGCAACAACAACATCCAGTCAACTCGCCTTCAAAATAATATATTATATCCTTTTCAGTTTCACAGAACACAAATTGGGTTATTTACATAATATGTTTACATGATTTTGTTGTGCAATAAAACAACCCGAAGTTTCTGTCCACACGAGACAGCTCCGTTTAGCTCCAACCGCTGGAGAAGCTGCAGTACATATGCAGGAGCCTGTAAGTGGCGCTGTAACTTCCTCCACAAAAGCAGCGAAGAAGCATGGTTGTCATGGTTGCCCTTCTGTTTATTCTCCGCGGTGGGGGCAGAGGGAACCAGGCAGAGTTTTTCGCCAGTCAACGTGTGTTAAAGTTGAAATCTTCCGGACAAAATTATAAAAGTGCCGGTCAAAGGTCTTCTTTGTTATTTATTGAGCTTTAAAACAAATGAATAACGACTATATATAATATATAAAATACACAGAGCCTCTCTTTTTCCTCCCTCTCTTCTGACAGCGTGTCTGTCATGCAGCAGCTGATCCAGTAATGAGTGACCCGGCCGACAGTAAAAATAAACATATGTATAACTAGTTTAGGTAGTTTGAGAGGTAATTAAAATAGCTAAGGGCGATGATCTGACTTGAAGTGTGTGTTTTGCTCGGTTCACCGCTGCATCACAGCGGGAGGAGCTGCAGGTGAGCAGCGGAGTTTTTCAGGCTTCGGCAGCAACTTCGTGAGCGGTGGCAAAATCTTTGGCATGCCAAAAAATTGCCGAAGGACCTTGCGAAGGTTCATTTTCGTTTTGAATTTGTGTGTCAATTTTGCCCTTCGTAAGGGCATCGTGAGGGCATCTTGTTCTCATCGGTGCCATCGGGCATTCGCCCCGATCAGAGTGAGGGCGAATGCCCGATGGCACCGATGAGAACAAGATGCCCTCACGATTTGACAAGATGCCCTCTCGAGTGCCTTACGAAGTTGCCGCTCACGAAGTTGCTGCCGGAGCCTGAGAAACTCCACCGGCGGTCATACGATGGCTTAAGATGCCCTCACGAATGGCCCGATGCTGTTACGATCAGAGCCGAATTTGAACATTTCCTTTATCGTGTGTCCATCGGGTGTCAATTTCGGGACAGTGTGACAGGGGCTTTAGTGATTTCTTGAGTGTCCATTTGTCATTTCACACCAACATAGCTGCAGCTGCCCCGGCCGAGATTTACTTGACCGACATACGATACAACCAAATCCCACACAGTGTAACGCAAAGTCAAGCTGCTTTGAGCGGCCTTATTGGCTGCTGTGAGTCGTCGGGTAAAGTCTCACAATAGGTACCGCTGGAAATCTACAGTTCCAACGATTCGGTGGTTATCTGCATGATATTTGTACTCCTTATAATCGAAAAGATCTGAATAAATACGTAGAATATGCGCACTTCGACATGGCGCTGCGAGCGTCGACTCCAGAGGGAAGCCATCATGCTCTTACTTTGAAACATTGAAATCCGGAAATGTCGTCATCAGCAGGCCATCACGTGGTTTCTGAAAATAACCGAGTGACACGAGCAGATTTCGGCGAGACCAGCGAAAAGTTTGTCTCAAAACTCTGTGTGTAAAAAGACGATCCACAAGCAGAGACTTGAGATCCACAAGCTGGTTGACTAATACAAAATGGATTCACGAATGCCTGATCGAAAGTTGTCAATGTTAAAGAGGTATTCACAAATTCCTTTTGTTTATTTGTAAATTAATTATATTATTCACAGATCTTTTTTTTATTTGGGAAAATATTTTGCTTATTTGCAGATCCGTTTTACATTTGCGAATGTATTTGTGAGTTTGCAAATCTTTTAACTGCATTTGTGGATGGTGATTTACATTTACAAATCACATATTTTCACACTAATTATTTTTATGTTCACGCAAATATTTATGAGAAAATCTAAGCCCATACTCGTTGGTCGACTCATTCATTGTGTGCAGCTCCAGAGGGAACAGCATAAGACACCCTCAGTCCTCTGATCGTTGACAGGGAAAGGCTCCCCAGTCCCCACAACCCCCCGATTGGTGGTGGAACAAGAGAAGAAAGTTCAGGGCGAGCAGCAGAGGGAGGGCCCTGGCCTGGGACACACACACACACACACACACACACACGCTTCATCCTAAGAACTTATTAAGCTCCGCCCTTGTAAACACAAGCGAGGCATGTGAGAACAGAGTCCTCAGGTCTGACATGGATATCGTTTACTTTTAAAAACATGCACCGCCTTATCATAGACTGTATATGCAAAGGGCTTAACTGTTAATATTAGATGTTAATTGAAATGTATTAATCCATCTCTCAATGTCTATATTACATATTTATGAGACATTTACTGTATTTATATATTTCCTTTACCATTAAAACCAGCTGGAATATACAATATATTCTTCAAACTTAAAAGTGTCTGACATTTATAATAACCTCAATAACTAAACATACGCCTGGGACCAAAGCCTTTCTCAACATTATAGTGTGTGGTTTATTCTATTGTGTTTGGGTAAGGAGAGTATTTTAAATGCATTCGATGTTCAAATGAATGTTTATTCCAGCCAATGTGGTTTAAAGTATTTCACTCAGAAATCATAATGTCTTAGCTCTGATGTATCATTCAGTACAAAGTCTCTGTTTCAGGTGGACTGCAGGAGAGCTTGGAAACATTGTCTTTGTAGTGACACAGTTAGAACCATCACAGCTCATGGGTCACTGGTTCCTCTCCACCTCTCCCATTCATTTCTCCTCCCTGAAGATCAAGACTCACTTTGTTGTCCCGTACTGTAGATACCCCTCCCTCCCTCCCTCCCTCCCTCCCTCCCACTTACCTCTGAGGGAGCAGTGTTGTCTGTAGGTTTCTCTGATGGCCTCTAGCTGAGAATATCTCTCCACCAGCACCTCCTTCTCTGACTCCACACGGGGCTTCATGTCCAGGTTCTGCTCAGCCAGGCTGCGGTTTGAGGCCAGGGCCATCTCTCTCTCCAGCTGGATGTTCTGGATCTGAAAAGGAAAGGCATAGGATTATGGCAGTTTTACATTTTAGGATATTTCTAGATAGCACTACATTTAGAGGGGTATTTTGTTCATGTTTTGCATTGCAAATAAGAGTGTGTACAACTGGGTCAATATCACAACATTCAAACGTTCTGTTAACAGGGCACTTCTCCTTATCTGCTGCAAGGATCAGAACAGGGGGTGTTGTTTGTATGCTGTACAGATGTATTTTGGGTTTATCTTCTTCTAAGAAGAAGCAGTTCATACGTGAATGGTGTGGAAGGTCTTCAGTCTGTGCAAATTGTAAGAGGTGAAAGAACAACCGTAAAAAAAAAATTGGAAATCAAATAAAGGTCGAGCAGCATATTTCCAATAGCAAACTGACAAAACCCTCTAGATCTGATGTAGCAGCCTATTATGTTTATTGTGGGCATGTCAAATTGTTTTGTTGAGATTTATAATGCAATTTTATTTTTGACACTTCGTGGCGGGGATTAGCTGCACAGGGTTAGCCAAGAGGAGAGCCACAGGAAAAGCTGCAGGGGAAGAATGTAAACTATTGTTCTTTGTACTTCTGATATCGGATCAACGGTATCAAATCCACATAAAGTACGTTCTTGTCTGGACTTGGATCATTCCCTGAGCACGATTTGCTATCTGGTGCCTCAGCGGCAGTTTTACTTTTGATTTCATTTTTGGTTTTATTTCTTTATGATTGTTGCTGCTACATCTGATATATTACACAAATACAAACGGTGATTAAGGGTATTGAGTTGTATCCAGAAATACAGGATGGCTTGCAAAACACATTCACAAATGTGTAAACTAATCTATAGATCTGACTATAATTAAATGTTTTGGTAAGCAGGCTAACTTTGATATTGTATCATTATACAATATTAAACTAATGGGTCATTACCCACAGCAGAAGTAACTGGAGCAAAGTAACTGTATGAGCAATGTATTACTTTAAGTCTCAGCAGTGCCTGATTTATCACGTCGTATATTATCACATCATATATATTATGTTCACTTCTGTGTCAGCTGCGTGGGCCAGATGTTGCCGTGCACTTACAGTGCCGCAGAATGATGCATTATAAGTGTTCATTTACTAAAAGAAAACATAATTTTATGTACGCAGCAAGTGGTTTTAAGATTTAAAACAATATTTAAGATGATAGGTGCTGGACAGAAGAACATTTAAAGTAAGTAAAAATAAACTACACGTTAGATAATGCTTTGAGGAAATGTTTATAACCCACTGTCTTTAAGATATGAAAGTAAGCCTGCTTACTTTCATATCGTACGTTCAAACGTACTATTTATTTTTTTAGATGAATAAAGCAGCGTGTAGCTTATATTCTATTGCATAAGAATGCCTTTAAGCAACACATTCATTTAAAGGAAATGTAATTGAATTCGGATCTCCTCGTGTCTTTGACAGGGCAATGATATTATAAACCGTTTCATTTCAACATTCACAAAGCCTGGATTGAATGTACACAGTATGCTTGTCTATGTTTTTGAATGGTCATATTCATATAACTCTGCCCTTTTTATGTGAACACACTCATATCCAGACTAAGAAACCCTGGCTTGACTAACCAAGTTGATAACTACCATCGTAGTACAGTTTAGCAGGATTGCATTTTTTAGGGTAAATGAAGCCAGATAGCACAAAGATATCCTGGGTATACTATGTTGAACTGTGAGCGGTCTTTATTTCAAGTGCAGGGTGTGTGAAGGAATACAACTAAAAGGGCCACACACTTACATAAGTAGGAGATGTCCATTACAAAAATATGTTTGAACATTTCTCCACAGTGGTTACAAGGGAAAGCCTTATTTACTCACTCCCTCCTCCAAGACTGTCCAGTCACTTCGGGGTTTGAAAAACGACAAGCAGTTTTTTTTATTAGAACTGTATTTTGGATGGTTTGTGTTTTTTTTACAAACACTCTTAACATATTTAAGAAATAATTAATCAAATCCCCTCTTCATAAATTCGTTCATCTTAGCTCGAGCTTATTTGAAAGCTATTACTGTATTGTAAAAATGGAAGCCTTATATCATGTAAATCCCCACTTTTTACCTCGTCAGACTCCAGAGCCATAGACTCTACCCTCTCCGGGTTGTCCAGGAGCTCCTGGAGCTCTGATTGGCTCAGGTCCTGGAGCTTCTCCATTTGATTTGCCAGGATGGCTGTCCGTCATAAAGGAACCAGGAAATAAGAGTTAAAAACAATGTTTTGAAACGGAAAGTGATAGTCAAAGGCCTAACGTTTGTATTGTAACGCTACTAACCTTTAATAGACAACGATTAGCAATGTACTAATCAAGACATTTATAACAAATCAAGACAAAACAGACCCTGTCCCCTGCAGCCACTCCCTTAATAAAATAGCAACCGATGGTAACGTTATATGACACATTTCAGAAATGCTGGTCAAAAGTAAACGCCGGTGATTTCGAATGCTACAGTATACCGTACACTGTTTGTTTACTTTATAGCTTTTATGTAAAAAGCATTCATTCAAACTATCGAGGCAAGTGACTGCAGGCCACGAACAGAACAGGCTGTTCAGACGAACACTGTGGACAGCAGAGCAACAACACGGCGGAAAATAAAGTGGTACTTACATGACGTTAGCAAACCCAGTTCAGCCTGACACTGACTGCTGGTGACATCCAACACCACCTCGGTATTTTCACTGACAGCTGACGTGACACGTCCTCAGAATCTCCGACCAGCCCTAACTCAATCCCGCTGAACAGAATGCTGTCGAGTCCTTTTTTGACGCACTTAAACCGGCAGGCCAGCTAGTTCCTCGGCCGACATGCAGTCCGCCCTGACGGCTCAGCTTCAGTGATCTGATGACAGCGGTCCGTATGAAGCCAATGTCAGGCACTGACACTCCGAGGGAAGCCCAGCAATTCCGCGACGGAAAACGGAGTCAATAATGTTGCCACTCGCTCCTGACGAAAACTGTCCAACGCCTCTGTATTCCGGTAATGCTTACTGTAGTAAACAGAAGAGTTCAGTCGACCTATAACGACAGAAAATGACCAAATGTTGGCTAAAAATAGGAAAGTTTCACTTCACACTGACAGAAACGGCTGCCATTTTAGGAACCATCGACGTTCCACGGTTTGAGGGGGGGGGGGGGGGGACACATTTAAAAATATTTTTAACATCACCGTTAAACCTTAACAAACTCCTAGTGTATATCAACTATATTCAAATACTTACTGTCGGGTAAAAAATGTTGGTGTTTATATGTTATTCCTGGGTCCATTATCCCTCTGGTGTCCCCTGTGTCGCAGGGTAATGGTAGGTTCCAGTGCTCAGCTGATGTAAGGGAAACCCCTGTGACGGTAATGTCCGATCTACTGCAGCCAGTGCTACTGTCAATGGATACCTTTACAAATGGCCACGTATTTTTCATTGAGCCACTCTTTCAAAATGCATTAACTATTAAATCACCTAAACTACCTCCTAATTTGCACGTTTACAGCTAGGCCAATATTCTTAAAATCAGAATCGGATTTATTACCAACTAGATTTACACATAGGCCTACGAGGAATTTGCTTTTGTATGGTGCATATAAAGACACACATTCACAATATTTACACATGACACATACTATACTGTATTTAAAGTGGAGAGCTGTGCTGTTTAAAGGTGAGGTGTCATGCTTTTCCGGTTATTACCCGTCCCCTTGTGTGTTATGAAGGTTTTTCTGCATGTAAACGGTGTGCAGAGTCAAAACCCTCAAAGTACACCCTGTAGTGAGTACAACTCTAAAACAGAAAATACCTCCCCAAAACAGCTTGTTGGAGATACGTCATTGTCCATTTTTTACTTCCTGGGTGCTGTGTCGTAGGAGCACCCAGTAGCCACGCCCAGAGCTATGGCCGTACCCTCTGCCAGCCTAGCATATATACTGTTGGAATCTCAGGTTCAGTTCAAAACTGTATCCAGTCATGCCAACGAGGGTCTGTCTTGTGAGGGGAAATGTTCAATGCATGCCTTACCGAGGGCAGGACGAAGTCAGTGGTTGACATTCCTTTTTAACACTGTTCCTTCAGATGTTGGAGCCGGTATTTTACTGTGTGCGCCGCATTTCACGGAGAATAGCTTCACAAAACATGGAGCGATTCATAACGGATATATACAGCGTAGGACACTGAAGGACGATGCTGTTCCTACTTTGTTTGGACCAGCGGGAGATTCGGGTACACAATCTGTAAGTATTCATTGTTGTTTGTGTATTTATGATGTTTAAAACAAGCAAGCTATATCTACCACAACTGTGAAAATGGGTAAACGTTTTTTGGGGTGCTGAGCCATTGACACAGTGCTAACTGGGCTAACTCAGTTGCTAACGTTTACATATATAAACTACAATGTCAGCAGATGGCTTTACATGTTTGTCATGGCAGGAGAATGTCTGCATTCACACACGGAATACTCATACAGTATACTCCGGGTGATTTCCCTTACGGCCAGTACATTATATGTGGTTTTCCTCCGAGCTGCGACGCAGCTCTGTGCATGCTAACGAGGCTAGCTATACATGCTCGGCGAAAACATTGTTTTCATGCCAGCTACAACGAATGACCGAACGTAGTAGACTACTGTGTAAGATTGCAATTGTAAACACGTTATTGCTAGCCTAATATGAACCACTAGCTTTTGTTCATAGTGGTTTTATTACACTACATTAGTTGCCTTTTCTCCGAGCTAACGTTCATATGCTACCAAGGTAAACCAGAAAGCTAGGTTAGCATATTAGCTGGCAAGCTAACGGTGTTGAGATACACACTGCTACCACAAGTCCACAACTACTACTAACAAATCTAAAACAACTGCGTTTCTATTATATAATATTTGTGATTTGCATTTGATTTCATCCAGCCAGATCAGGAAACTCCTGGCGTATCTGGCGGACAATACATGATTGAGACGGGATGACCACTGATGCCTCAGCCCCGGCTGTAGCTTGCAAGACGGCGGGGAGGAATGGATGATATACCGTGTATATATGTATATTTATGTTCATTTTGTACATTTCTAAAATAAAGTTTGATAGAAAATACTTAGTAGCCTTTCTTCCCTGAAGTATTTGCTCCTATAACATATCATTCATATATAGCAAACCATGATTTGATTTTTCATCAAACAAAGTAGTAGTTTATTACAGGTAAAAATAACGTACTCTTCTTCCGTTCTACGCCCCAAATGTCTATACTCGAATCTGTACATGTTATGGGGTGTGTAAGGTGTATATATTGGCATATCATGGTGTGTGCTACCGTTGGTGTTTTCAGCTAGCTAGCAGCTAACTGTCAGCTAAGCCACCTTTCGGAGCGGAGCCTCTCTGGTGGTTGACTAATCAGAACAGAGGGGCCGAGCTGACCAATCGGAGCACACTGGGCTCACAGGGAGGGGGGGGAGAGCTGCAGCGAGCCGTTTAGTGGAGAAAGTGAATACACACACTTTACAGAGATGCTGTATGCGAAACCAATGTGAGTTTGGAAAATTGCACAGTATTTTTCTATTTTAGTATACCTCAACAATGGAATTATGATCAGTGGAAATGGCCATGACATGGGACCTTTAAACGAGGTAAGTTACAAATGTATGTTCTCAATCGCCAAGTATGGGATTGAATATTAAATTAGTTTAGATTAGATTTATTGTCCCCAGGGGGAAATTCATTTGCACAGCTCTGTTGTGGTAATCTGTGTTATATAAACCGTATTGGAACAATGAGCGACATCTAGTGACGGATTTTGGAACATTGATTTAATTTTTCTCATGGCAGTTAGACTCTAGAGACAAACCAGGGGACTTTACTTTGAATCTGTGTCTGTCCATTTGGTGTAGTGTTTTATCCAATATTACATTTGGTTTATATATTAGTCACTTTCTTATGAAATGCCTGGTTTTAGGCCTTGGTCTGAACATTCAATCCTGGAAATAGATAGATAGTAAGTAAGTAAAGGATTCTGTATAGGAAGACGAGTTAAGGGATAGAGGAGAAAAGGTTGTGGTATAATTACAGAGCCAATTTATAAATGGAGGAAATCAATGTTAGTCTGTTAACCAAAGTGCAGCCATCTAATAATGTACTATCTATTATTAAAGATCAGAGGAAAAGAACAGAATGAGAGGGGTAAATCCGGAATAAAAATAAAGAAGCAAAGAGATTGTAGAGCAGTGAGAAGGAAAAAAGCTTGGTGTGTCAATTCATTACATTGCCAGTATTTTTCGTTGTTGTGAAAAAAAAATCGCCCCCTCAGATTTTTTAACAGCCCCCTCAGTCATTTCATCCTGGAACAGGTGTTGTGTCACATTATGGCTCCCCGTCACGAAATGCCCCCCTTGTCACGGGAACGCGCATTTCTAAATGACACGTTTACACCTCTAAATGACACGTTTACACATTAAAACGATGTTTAAAACGAAAAGTAAACGTTCAGGGTTTTTATTAATGGTAATTTTCAGACTGTGAGTTGTTTAGTGGTAGCTCATATAGTCTTGATTCTTCTGGTTTAACTTTTCGCTCCGTATAGAGAGGCGAAGTCCCTCCCCTTCCGGTGGGAGCTCGTGGGACCCCGGAAGCGGAAAAATATACATTGAAGTCAATGGAGAAAATGGAGAGGAAAAGGTTATCTTTTGATCCCGTTTGAATTGTGCCACAAATTACACATATGATGTTTGTCAATTTAAAAGAACATTTTGCAAGTCAAAAAAATAAAAATGTGTCGTAAAACTGTGAAGTTACACATTTTTTGTGTGAAACTGCTCAGTGAACTACATCTCCGGTAGGGCAGAAGAACACACGTCACCAAGACATTAATCAAGTCAAGTATTCGGTATATTCCTTGATAGCTTTTGGAGAAGGCTGTTTAAAATCTATCGTTTCAACTGTTTCACTTTATAAAAAGGGAACAGGTGAGTAGAGCATCATTGAGTTTCTTATTCTGTCAGTAAATTATCCAAATGAAATGTTTTTCATTATTTTAGTCAACCCTAAACAAATTGATTGTACCTTTTAATAATGACCTTACATGGTCGCCAAAGTTAAATTAAATCTGTTCTGAGAAAATAATAATAAATGTTTATTATATAATTATTATTATATTTAGTATAATGATGGTGTATGATGTAGAAGGAAGTGTGGTAGATAACAAGTAAATATAGAGTTACATACAGATCCATGTTACAGCAAAAGATGGAATAACTAAGAAGCACGCAGTATAATAATAATTACATGCAACAATTAAATAACTGCTCAGCATCTCCACCACAATCCCAATCTGCTGTGTCCTGTTTTCCTCCCCTCTGCATAACACCCCATCACACATACGAAACACAACGCAGAATCCGAGGGTGTTAAGAGTATATTTATTTAAATGTCCTCCTCTCTACTGGCCAACACAGGGAGCATATGCTGGGTGTAGAATTTTTCCAGGAGGAGGAGATTTCCATGCCATGCAGGGTCTTTGGGGATGGGGATGATGATCGCCTCCTTCGTGGTCCACACAACAAAGTAGCAGAGACTCCGGTCTGTGATGTGCAGCTGCCCTTGGACCTGGTGCCAGTATGGGTGATTCTCCTTGAGAACATAAGACCCACCCTCCTCACGGAGACAGAAGGATGGTAACTGGACTGCCTCCGCGATGGTCATGTTCCTCTGGCTGTGTGGACACTTCACCTCCAGCAGGGCAGATGGTTGCACAAGTCCATCGGGTGATGCTCCCAAAACACCCGACTCACTCACAAAGAGACCAGACTCTAACACTGTCACCCGATAGGCCTGCACAAAAGCCTTCACCCCTTCGGCCTCGTTTACAACCCCCCAGTTGACAGCCATGACTCCGTCCAAGTTGTACCCCCCAAGCACCCTCTTCATGAGGGTGCATGGAGTGGATGAAAGTCCCGACCGCAGCACAGCACCAAAATTGCTGGCTGTCAACCTGCCCTGTCTGTGTAACTGCCACTGAGGATTTGTCCGCTGTCCTACGGTGGCTGTCTGGATGGCAGCTTGCTGGTCTCTGCTCAGTCGCATTGAGGCAAGAATTGCCTCAAGCCCCCGACCCCCATGCTCCTTCGCCATGCCATGCCACACGGTGTGCCCCTCAGTGCAGACCTGAACCAGTCTACATCCTCAGTGGCGATGTCTCTGGCCAGTGGGTTGTATGTCTCCTCTCGCTGTTGGTAAATTTGAGACACCGGCTGGACTACTTTTGAAGTGCCAGGCTTCCTCCACTGGCACTCAACATCTGTGGAGCTGATCTGCCACATGGCAAATATTGCCAATGCTGCAGCGTGGCTGCATTTGTACATCCCCCGTGCACAATCACAGACAGCGCTCTGCATCGCGCTATCGTCTCCCATGCAGATCTGTACAAATAAAGTAAGTACCATTTGTTAGCATGCTATAATAGATTGAATGAGCAATAATACAAGGATGCTCCGGATCTGGGGGTTGGAGGGTTTCTTTTTTCCATAGTTTTGTCCTCTTGTCTGATTGTTGTTATAGTTTGTTTTTTCTGTATTTTTTGTAATTTGTGTTGTATTGGTTGTGATTGTATTTTTCTAAATGTGTATGAATACATTTTTGAAAAACATTTGATCAACAAAAAAAGGATTTGGTCAGGATCTAGACTCAGTGTGTAGTTTATTAATTAATCAATGCTCTCTACATTAGGAAAACACATACCAGTGTACCAGAAGGAGACACACACAGCTGTGCCTAGATAACCAAACAAATTGACAAGATAACCAAAATCCTTGAATCTGTTTATTTGCAGCAAATAAACTCAAATGACACAACGAGATGTAAAAGGAGATCACACATACAGTATAGTCGATATAAAACTGGCCGCTTCAATCTGAAGAGCAACTAAAACAAAACACGGGAGTGTATCTTGTTCTTGTGAACACTAATGTTATCCACAGCATACACAGAGGAGAAAACTAGTTGCTAAAACAAAACACGTTAGTGTACCATGTTAGCTAGCTGACATTAACGTTAAACATTGCACTCATATTACTCACCGAAACCTTGTAAAGCCGGTCCCGCATGCTGGCTCTCACAGAACCGACTAACTCCCCTTTCGTGTATGTACAGCTCTCAACATGCCCAGACTTGTAGTGATTTTCACCTCGTTTTATACTTTTCGCCTCATTCTGAAAGAAACAGGTGAAATTTGCTAACGTGACGGCCATCTTTGTGATGGTGACGCGTATTGTGGGAGACCAGAGACCTGTAGTTCACTGAGCAGTTTCACACAAAAAACGTGTAACTTCACAGTTTTACGACATATTTTTATTTTTTTGACTTGCAAAATGTTCTTTTAAATCGACAAACATCATATGTGTATGGCACAATTCAAACGGGATAAAAAGATAACCTTTTCCTCTCCATTTTCTCCATTGACTTCAATGTATATTTTTCCGCTTCCGGGGTCCCACGAGCTCCCACCGGAAGGGGAGGGACTTCGCCTCGAAATTAATTCGTCACTTCCTTTTCAGTTTTTGTTTTTTTTAATCTTTTTTTTTATTATTATTGTTACGTCCTGTCTGTATAAAGTGCTTTAAAATGTATTGTTTAATTTTACATAGTTGTCATCTAATAATCAAAATATATGTTTGCAAATGTTACATAGTCTTTGTCAGCATATTATTATATATACGCTATGTGTACAAAATAAAAGTGTCACATTCATGAAACTTGCTCCATTTATTGGTACCAGTCCCAGAACCATACCCTGAAAAATGCTTGAGGGTGGGATTCATAGAAACTGATACCAATAAATGGAGCAAGTTTCATGAATGTGACACTTTTATTTTGTAAGATAGCAAGGGGGGCATATTGTGATGGCCTGGCCTGTCACAAAACCTGTCAAAACCTTTTCAGTTTTTGTTAAAAAAAACAAAAACTGAAAAGGAAGTGACGAATGAATTTCGACACCACTACCATCAAATACGGAGCGAAAAGTTACACCAGAAGAATCAAGACTATATGAGCTACCACTAAACAACTCACAGTCTGAAAATTACCATTAATAAAAACCCTGAACGTTTACTTTTCGTTTTAAACATCGTTTTAATGTGTAAACGTGTCATTTAGAGGTGTAAACGTGTCATTTAGAAATGCGCGTTCCCGTGACAAGGGGGGCATTTCGTGACGGGGAGGCATAATGTGACACAACACCGGGCCTGAATCAGTGATTACGTGAATAATAAAGTTTCTATCAGGTCACTATCAGCCTGTCACTCAATATTTTCAGGGAGGGGGCGGGGTTTGGAGGAACAGAGGAGACGGTGATGATCGCGGACGCTTTCCTGCATTAAACTGCGGAGCGGCGTTCACACCATGGATGTATAATAAGAACTAGCTGCAGCTAGACCATATTTCAACCGAGTCAAGCCGACTCCGAGCTGTCCGACTTCAGACGAGCTTTTTGAGACCTCCCCCGGCTGCAATCGGCTATTCTCGTCTACTTTCGAGGCGAGACGCAACTCATCTCAAACAAGCCTACAGGTGGGTTGGTGTTATTGGGGAGGAAAAGTAAAGCCGTCATGGAAACGTGTTGCCCCCTCAGCCCAGTGGGGGGCACTCATCTCTTTTTATTCTTTTCCCCCAGGTTTTTCCACATCCTGTGAAGCCTACTTCTAAATTGATTTGACCCGCTTTCAATATGTTCGCTTATTCACATCAAACAGCTGTCCATGGGCTGTGTGTGCTCAGCGCCATGTGGCTGTCTAACCCTGTATCGGGGGAGAAGGTGTTAGAGAGCCCCGGGATGATCCAGGATCTGCGGGAGGCCCTCGCTGAGCTAGCGGGAGAGGGAAGGAGCTACCTGGGCAGGCTGGCCGGGGAGCAGACGCTGCTGTCGGTGCACAAGGTGATGTTAGCGCGCTCCGTTGACTAACGTGTGGAAACACAGGGCAATGTCCGCTACAACATGGCAAACATAATGTTTAATTATCTGTGGACAGTTTAACATCAGCTGTAACACGGTCACACAAAGTGTAGGTTACTTCCGGTTTCCATTGGTGCAGTGCAAAACTGATAAGCTCACTTTTGAGGTACTTTACCCGAGTATTTTAATTTTGAACTACTTTATACTTCTTCTCCACAACATGTTGAAAGCCACTTTTGTAGTTTCTACTCCACTACATTTATTTTACATAATGTTTTACTAGTTACTTTAAAATGCAGATTTTGACACACAATACTTTTAAATATGATGATTTGGTATGGATTAAACCACCCAAAAATGATGTAAAAGCAAATGAATTTGCATCAATCTTGCTAAGAAGTTATCTGTTAAACATATTTTCAATTTCCAGCTTCTGGAATGTGCAGATTAGCAGTTTTGCTTTAAAATTGTTTTAATGTTTTTAAGAGTTTTTTCTGCAAAGCAGTACTTTAACTTGAAATTGACTGTTTTTAGTATATTTACTCAAGTAAAGGTCTGAAGAAAGAAAAGTCTGAGCACTTTTTCCACCACTGGTCTTAGGCATGTCTCCTGTGTTAACCTACCCCCCCTGTTCCAGGCTTTCTCTCAGGTCCTGGGTGTTGTGGCAGGAAGTTTGTCCGGGGGTCTGAATGTTCTCCTACAGTATGCGTCACACTTCCTGCAGGCTGCTGGAATCCAAGGTAGACACCCCTCACATCAGCTACTGTCCATCGCAGGTAGAAAGTGGTGCAGTGATCAGAGTTTCCTGTAGGCCGAGCCGGAGGTTAGCATCAGAAGCCCTCCGACAAAGGCAATGGGATCTTACATTTCCCCTCTGTGGGACATATAAAGGATTTCTGATTCTGAGTATCACAGAGAATAAGATCAGGGGCTAACACACGTTAAGATACTTGGCAGGATAATCGCCACATATTTACACCACTTTTCAAATAGCCTAAATACAATCGCTAGAAGTAAGGATACATCATGGTCACATGACATCACCACCGCTAAGCTAAAGGGGGGTAACTGAAATACTGATTTAGGCTAAAACTCAATCTTGCATGACTCTGACTGCGGATGACATCAGTCTCAGTCTTAAAGCTTCATCTCTAAAAGAAGTCGGTTCAGAAACTGACCTGTGTTACATTTTTGATTCATAGTATAAATAACATTCACTCAGAAAAACATAAACAAGGGTAATATTGTTAATAACTCAGTGTTATTGAAGAGCTGAAATGATTAGTTGCTGGAAAAACCAGGAATAACCAAGTTTGCTGCTTCCAACATCTCAAAAGTTTTTGGTCTCTTGTTGTAATAAATCAACCTGTCACATTGAAAGGTGTCCCTCTGGACTGACATTCCATAAACCAAATAAGTAATCAAGGAAATAATGGGCCAATTGGCTGATAATAAAAAGAATAGTTGGTCGCAGTCTTATATTAGCGTATTAAAAATGAATGTTTTTGGTTTGGTTAAACATTAAGTGCATTTTTTAACTGAACATGGATCCTGGTAGTTGTGGTAGTTTGGATAAATAGATGTTCCTTTTCTTCATGGAGGATAGTATATAAGTGGTTGCAGCATGATATTACTGACCGCTTACCTTGCTGTCCTTGTGCTCCTTTTTATTCTCAGCTGAGTTCCCCGTCAGCAGAGTGAGCCCAGAGGGGGTGAGCTTTGTTGCCCAGTGGGTGATCGTGGCTCTCATTGGCTACTCGCTGATCTCTTTCGTCTTCCGATTGGTTGCCTCCACTCTGAGGCGGGCTATGTGGCTGCTGAAAGTGGGCGTGGCTCTGGTGTGTTTTGGGCTGATCCTGAGGGACCACAGTGTGGGCACACACACCATGGTGGTCCGGCTGGCTGTGCTGGTGTGTGTGTGTGTGCTGCTTGGGGTCGGCTCTCTGCAGAGATCCACGGCAGTCGATAAGACCGCTCACCTGGAGGAGCAGGTGAAGACCCTGGAGAGACGGCTGAGAGAGATGGAGAGGTGGAGGAGGACGGAGGAGTGAAAAGGGGACGGGCAGAAGTCCAATGCCACATGTACAGACGATGGAGCGCTGGTGTCTTCTGGACATTCAGGGCAGACATTTTTGATATGATTTGTTACTGACACGATTTGATTACTTAATCATTCCAGGGAGTGGACATTTCTTAGTCTAGTTGTTTTTGTTTACTGTTTCTCCAAACAGTGTGCCACAGCCTTTATGTTCAATGTTACCATGTTGTATCCCAATTCAGGAGTGAGAGGAGAAGACGGATACTCTTCACATGTGCCTGGAAATTATATCAACGTTTTTATCCCACTCTTGGAAAGAAAGCTAATGAGTGAGCTTTAAAAAATATTCCAAACACTGTTATCAACGTCAAAATATAGTAATATACTTTATACTTTCATTTAGGTGAAGACCTTTCTGGCATTTCTCATAATGAGAGAACATTCTGGTTGGTTCTACTCTTTTTCTGATGCAGGCTGATATACAGAGGATAGATCCATGCCTTCAGTGTTGCTCATGTACCAGCATTACCCTTCCTTTTAGTGAGCTCAGTGGTCAGCAGCTCAGTGATTGTGGAGTGTCATTTGTTCTCCGTAATATTGTGCCTTCAGGTGAACAGATTCCAAATATCACTGTTAAACTCTTGTATAAAAATGTCTTTGGGGAAAATATTACCTTTTTTTTTAAAAAGCCTTCCAGTGGAAAACAAAGCCAAAGACTGGTAACTTTACACTCAGATGTATGTGTGCAGCATTCAATCAATGTTCTTTTATCACGAAGATGCGATCAGAAAATATTGTGTCGATCTGGAGTATGTGCAGAACTGCAGCAGAGGGTATATTACCTTCAGTTAGTGCTTTGCAAAACAGACTGTTTGAAGATAGCTCCAGAATCATGGTCATTCCAACATCCGAACAGCAGCCGTGTTCTAACATTGTCTGAGCAAACTGAAAAAGATTCTTCCTCGTCAAAAATCTCAATGTAATAAATAATAAACACTTGCATACAAACATTTATCAAATTGATTTGTGCTGTATTTAATATTGCATAGCACCATATACTGTGTATACATATGTATGTTAAATATATATTTCATTAGGTAAAGTTCTGTCTAAAGTAACACCAGGACCACTGGTTGAATTTAAATGTAATTATTCGTTTTATCTCATCTGTTCATCAAGTGGACGTTTGTTTTAAATGTGCAGATCAGTCCTGAGACACGGCGACAGAGTGGGACAGACGGATTGACAACCTGAAAACATGAATGGGGGCAGAATAACTGTCCTGAGAGGACGTGCTGCTCAATTCAGAGGTAAATGATGTACTTTTACTACATTTATTTAATACCTTTAGTTACTTCCCAGATGTGGATGAATGATGTGAAATATAACCAAGTGTTAAATCAGACTTTAGTTCCACCTGGAGTAAATCCACAAGCTACCCTGCAGTATACAAAGTCATTCAAACTAGCTGCACCTTTACCAGCTTTGAGAACACTTTAATGATCAATCATTATAAAACATCATATATATTATTCTGAAATGGACCAATCTGCACAATGACTACTTTTACTGTCGCTACTTTCACTATATTTTGATGCTAACACTTTTCTACTTTTTGAATGCAGGACTTTTACTTGTAACAGAGTCTCTCCCAGCGCTGTCTAAACATCATTCTGTTGCCGTCTTTCTTTCTTACCCCAGTTGTAGGTGATCAATGTTTTTTTGCTCATGCATGTGTTTATACAGTACGAGCTGCCTGAATGAAACCAGTCAGAGCGAGCACACTGTTCAGTTCCACTCAGTATTCAGTACACTGAATCTATGCAGCCTATCCACTGCCAGCGAGTTTGCCTCAAACAGCTCGGCACTTTTGCACTGTTTAACAATTTTGAACAACCTGAAAGTGAATGACATAGGCTGCGTTTCACTTCTCTTATTTTTCATTTCCTCGCTCCTCGGTCTCGGTCTCACCGGAAGTTGATTTGTCTGCGCCATCTTGAGTAGCGTCCCAATGGTCTTATTTTTGCCGGAGGACCGAGGACCGAGGAGCGAGGAGCGATAATGGAGGAGCTATAATCGAGGAACCACCAGACCATCCTTCGATGAAATCCTCAGACACTCGGCCCGCCCCCTTACTGTGTATCGCTCACTGATTGGACGATGCAGCGCATGCACTGATCTGATGCTTCTTGACATGAGAGCAGTTTCCCAGCGGAGTGAAGAAAATACATGAACCTCACGGGAGTCACTCCTCAGTCTATACTGTGTTTTGTTTCAATGAATGCATCATTTAGTTACAAATATGTGATATATCTGAACATCAAAGTGGACAAAAATCATTTTATTCATTTTTTGGAAACATTTTCATGATCGCTTTTTTCGTTTTACATTTTCATTTATTGTCATTTCCATTCAGTCAGTCATTAAGTGATATTAAAATATTAATGTGCTACATGCACACAAACAAACACAGTGTGCAATCCAATGCATGTTAATCTAACTGGGTTTTGATTGATAACATATCTCTTTTTCTTCTCTGAATTATTTTATTTCTAGTGCACTCTAATCAATATTAATCCAACTAATGTTCGTTTATACATTTTAAGAATGGCGTTTATCTTTTTTGAGAATGAGTTCTTATTTGATTTTATTTATTTGGGTCTACAACAGATGATACAAATGTTTGTGTCAGTATGTGTACGAACAGAGGCGGGGGGGTGTGTGGAAATAACGGGGACAGATCTGGCTGCTGTCAGACGATCAGCTGTGCAGCGTCATCACAAACGGACGACGCTTCACGTGACGCTCCGGAGGAAAGGACGTCTCATTGCTCTTAAAACTCATTTCCCTGCTTCTCGTGGTTTCCTTGCATCCCTCCATGCTTCCCTGGTGGGAGGGACTAGTCACAGGGAAACGACGCAAGTGAGGGACGCAAGGAATCCATTTAACCGAAGTGAAACGCAGCCATAGTCCTCATAGGGAACCAGAAATAACTGGTTCGACATCAAGTGGTTGAAACTGTTTGGGAAAACTATGACATGGGACATGAATGTTGTATCTAAGTAGTATTTGGCTCCATGTACAAACTGTAGTAACTGAGTATTTTGACTGTTGTACGTTTCTGTGTTGTCTGAATGTACTAGCTGTGGAAATGTAAGGATCCATTCTAAAAAGTTATGTGTTTTTAGTTTTCAAAGAGTTAAAGCCAATGCCAGGAAAAATAAAACCATGCACCCGGCTTAAACTGACACATTTTTTCCCCACATCCATTCTTATCCTCCCATCCATCAATATCTAATACTCTTCATCTCATCAAACGTATAACGATCACTGTGGCATGGTCCTTGCTACTGAAGTGGCACAACCACTTGTTCTGTCGAGTGTAAAAAGAGTTAAGCACAGGTTCAAACCTACCTACCCCACCTAAACCAGCAGCAGGCAAATCACTGTGTAATGGGATGATGTGAAAGCTGTTATCTGATGAAGTCTGGGGTGGCTGTGGCTCAGTGGATAGAGCGCTGGACTTCGAATCAGGGGGTAGCAAGTTCGAGTCCCACTGCTGTCAGCATGTCGTTGTGTCCCTGAGACACTTCACCCCAAATTGCTCCTGTGGGGATTGTCCACAGTACTGAATGTATGTAAGTCGCTTTCTAACAAATGACATGTAATGAAGTCCCGGAAATGTGTAAAGTGAAGAGTTATAGCACTGATGGTGACAGCTTGTGGAATCCAAACTGAAAATGCTGCCTTCCGAATATAGGATTGAGCAGCAGAGCAGGACAGTGTCTCTCAATTCACCCATCCTCTATAATACAGTTATTTCCCAATGGGTCTATTATCAGTGTCGTATCAAGTCATAATCTTCCAGCTCTCTGTCTCCTGTACAATCATTTTAATTGTGATTTTGAAATGAAACACACTCCAGAATCTCATATGCATGCGTAGTTTCATTGACACAGAGTTGCACATCCATATACAGTGTGTATAATTAACTTTTTGGTATAAAATGAGAGGTATGAATCCAAATGTTCAATGGTATCCATAGGGGGATGGAACTGGAGAGACCAAAGAACCAACCATATGAAGCCAGTAGATGGTGTCTCCAACTCTACAATACCCAAGCATCATATACATGAACACTTTGTTAGTAATTAGTATCATTGAATACATTTACAAAAAAACAAAACATGTTCAACCACAGTTCATTTTGAGGTTGCCATACATGAAACAAAAAAAAGGATTTAGAACACAAAGATTAAAAAAAACAGACCTTAGTTGGCTGTTCAGTTTAACTAGTGGCTAAAGAAAGCTAGCTGCCTCCCCACCATATGCAGGACACAACATGAATATAAGGTCATACCATACTTGCCAACCTTGAGACCTCAGAAATCGGGAGCATTTCAAAACCACCGCGGGGGGGGGGGTGCTAGTGGATCGCCGGAGCTGTATTAGATTAACATTAACATGCTTCTTGTAGTTGTAAGCAGTGAGCAGAGGGTGGAGTTGTCGATTATTGTTCTCTTTTCTGTGACAATCTTCCTCACCCTCTCAGACTTTCAGTTGCGCGCGCTACTAAAGAGACGTGTTACCATGGAAACCAAACAATGGTGCAGCTGTATTAAAGTCCGAGTGGAAACAGTCCTGAGTAAATCAGATTTGGTCAGAAATCGGGAGAAATATGACCCCGGGAGGAAACCGGGAGAGGGCCATGAAATCGGGAGTCTCCCGCGAAAATCGGGAGGGTTGACAAGTATGGGTCATACCCATCAACTCACCTTCAGAGACTAAATGAAAGACTACAATCCTGTTAAGAAAGGCATTTGGTAAATAGGAATGTTGCTGCCTCCATCTGGATATCAGGGGGGGGGGGCGGGAACGTCCAGCTACTGTCTAGTGATCTTATATGAAAGAGTAACAAAGTACCACAGCTCAAAGCATATTGGTGTGGTGGCACTTGGTCTGTAAAAATCAATGTGCGTGCCGTGTATTCTTAAATGTTCATGGCAGACACAGCAGCTGACAAACATTACGCTGCACTGTCTAGCTTAATGCAGCTCCTTGGTTTGGTGATAAAGTCTAGGACACGTGCTCTGGATGGAGTGATATGCTTTTTTGCTGTAATAGTCAGGAGGTATGAGGCCACGCTAAAAGGCAGTCAGAGTGGTTCTTCTGGTACAATTCCAACATTTTAGTTCTGAGTACTTACACCAAACCCATTACCAATTGTTCTTTACACAATCATAGCATTGACTAATACAAACACAACTGTTGACATATGAAGAGGCATAGAATCTAAACATGAGGTAGATTTTGGTTTATCAATTTCAAAACGGTTCTTCCAGTTAAGTCAGTATTCGAGTGAACTTCTGAAATCAGACCCGCCCAAGCATAACCCAACTGGTAGTGCTTGACTAGAGACCCCGACCTGCCTCCAGACAGTGGATGCTCCTGATATGCAAAGGCCCTTAATGTGGGTTTCATATGATCTGCCACCAAGAAAGAGTCTTAAATGACACTGAAACGTAAGCCAACCTGAGATGGTGATTCACTGTTGAAGAAGTAATGTTACCCCAAGGTGTGTTCAGAATGTGACACTTACATTAGTTTGATATATTAAACACCTTTACAGTCAGTGTCTTATCCTCTCATAGACTGCCAAAATCACAGACTGAAAACATTTCCAAATTCATAGTAAAATAAAAAAGAATAATTTTCTTTGTCTTTAGTCTGAACACACCCCAAGACAACTTATTTGCCAGTGAAGCATTTCTCATATCGGGCAGTCTGGGAGGAGTTACTGTTGAGGGGTTGGCAGCCAATGGTTGGCTCTGTGAACTGCTTGCTTTTCTTTTGTTGATTCTGGCTCTGACTCTTTCGACTTCCTCTCAAGTATTTTTGCATGATTGTTTGGCTTCCTCTCAAATCAACAACAGAAAAAAGGATTAATACAAAAAGTAAAAGGGCTGGAATAAATCAAATGTAGATAAAAACACAAGCATGTGCTAAGGCATATTTTTAACTTGAACCCAGCTGTTTAGATTTACTCATCAAATTATCAAAATACACTTCTATTCTCTTCAAGAAACAAAATCCTTTCTTTGTCTCATCAACTCTGGAAATTACATCCCCAAATAATGGACTCCCACTGCAAAAGAGTCAGTAGATCTTATTCCAAAAACGATTGCTCATTTAGCCTAAAAACACTTGATCCTCAGGGAGATGGGATTAAATATGGATCAAGGACACATATTTCCATTGTTTCCACCTGTAAGAACAAAGTGAGGAGGCTGCTCCAGGTGAAGCACCCTAAAGGAAGCTTGTGGAGTTTTTGTCTCCTTCAATCTTGAACTGGAAGGCGTCATCAGCAGAACTTAGGATGTTGGTGGAGGAGGGGGCCATAGGAGAGGACGCAGCTTCCGACTGGAGGGTGGAAATGAAATGTGTCATTATAATATTTGTCTTTATTGGAAAAGTGACATTATACATATATACATAGACATGCAGAGGTGAAGAGGTATCAACCGCTAGCCCACCAGACGCTGCTCTTTGTCACAAAGACTGAAGAAGCTTCTTCCTGCCCTGAAGACAGCTCTTTTGGAAGGTCCCTCCAGAAGATACATCTAAAACATGTGTGATGCTGTTATCACAGCAGCAGCACCAATACGCCACTAAACGGCATACTTCACTTAACACATGGATGGCTTGTTAATGTAAGAAGCACAATTGGCTAAAACTGGCCTTCTTTTCTGCTGAGGGAGGGGGCCTTCATGGGACTCTAGGCTCCGTATTTTAGTCATTTAGACACATGATCATGTTTAGCAATTTATTTTTTGCAACTATTCTGCCCAGTGGTTCAGTCCTTCTCTTCACTGTATTCTATAGTGCACAATACCTTTTCCCATGTAATGAGCGTCACATGGGGAGTTTGAGAACGACAGCACTAAATGAATATTAAGAGAGGTGGTCATTGAATGCATTTTGTGTCAAAATGGGATCCACAGTGAAAAAGTAGTATTGAAAAAGTTGTTACCAGTTGTAGAAAAAACTGTGTGTGTGTGTGTGTGTGTGTGTGTGTGTGTGTGTGTGTGTGTGTACCTGTGATGGGGCAGTCAGCAGGGGGTCAGCGGGGGAGGCTGCCATGCTGCTGGTCTTCACCTCCTCCCGAGCATGCTCACTGGCGGCTGCAGGTGGAGCACTGTACATGGCTGGAGCTGAAGCATAGCCCTGCACACAGGTGGAGAGAACCGGCATTTGTCATTTCAATTTGAGGAGATTTGTTTACTTTTGACAACATTGTGAACTCTTTTCCAATTTGTGTAATTGGGCTATAGCATTAGTAAATGTGTTTGAATGATGTCAAACAAGAACTGGTACCATTTGGGCTGCAGGTCCAGGGGGGTACTGGCCTGATGGTGAACTGTTCCATTGTGGAGGCTGGGCAGGGGGAAACATAGCTGGACCAGCAGGAGGGTAGGAAGGGTTCTGGGGGGGGTGGCCTGGGTACCCCGGGTTGAATCCCTGCAGACCAAAGAAAAGGAGCTAGATTAGAAAACAGTGAGGGAGGGGGCAGGATCACAGAGAATCTAGAGAGTCTATAATAACAGAGAACTAGCTCAAACAAGAATCAGCATTGAATAAAGTGACTGTGCATAGAGCTGTGTGGGTTTAGTGCTGTCAGAGCACTTGGCTGGGCTAATCACATTCATGGAAACTTAGGTAAGCACGCTTGTAGTGTGATTGATACTAACAGTAGAGGGGGGGGGGCCGTTCCACTGCCCTGGGCCGGGGGGAGGATGGACTGCAGGACCCTAATACACAAGAAACAAGCACACTTGCCTTTAATGAGCATTGCACAATCACTACACCAGAGAAGTTTCATAATGATCATGTAAATGGAGTAGTGTGTGGTGATTGATGTGTCAGTACCATGCTGGGGTCCGGCCCGTGGTAGTACACCTGTGAACACACAAACACAACACCACACATCACGCTGCACAACTGTGCAATACACAGCCAACTATATGAAGACATGTTTGTGAAGAAAGAGCAGCCATCAGCTCTTTAGAGTCTCACCACGCCTGGCTGTCCTGGAGTGTTGTATGGGGGAGCAGGTCCAACAGGACCACAGGGGGGGGGGTGAATTACATGTGGGGAGTTCTGGAGAGAGAGACAAAAGTAGAGGCAATCCATTGTTTTGGGCTGTGACTAATAATTATTTCCATAACTGATCATTTGTACATTTTTCTCAGATTAAATAACAGTCAGTCTTGTCAAATGTCATATTGCAGGAACAGATTAAAAAAAGAGTCAAACTTCCTCCAGATGCAGTACCTGCAGCATTGTAGCGTGGGGGGCTTTCTTCTTAAAAATCTTTTTCCGACAGCAACAGCAGATCCCAGCTGGGATGCCCAGCAGCAAGAGCAGAGCCAGGAGGGGGTTTCCCTCTTTGTCATGGTGATCTGTGGGGGACACAAGAGGGGGGGGGAGGTGTCAGCCTCACTGTGTGTGTGTGTGTGTGTGTGTGTGTGTGTGTGTGTGTGTGT
>CALSBZ010046898.1:74742-106935 GCA_943591055.1 Gobionotothen gibberifrons | reverse complement strand
TAGATATAGATAAGAAAAAACAAGAAAAAGAGATTTGGCTGGATTAATCTGAAACAAGAGAATACACAGACACAGACAGAGAGGGAAAAGGTCATTGGATAAAAGTTATTCTTGATAACCCTCAAGAAAGATCTCCTGAAAACCTCCCCACGCCATCTATCAAGTCTGACCCCTCAAGTGTACAAGTGAAATTAGAAAAGTTTTTCTTCTCTTATATGAGAAACAAGGGTATGAAAAGAAAAGCCAGAAACAGAGGAAGGGAGGCACAACGTAGCTACGTACATGCACTCCCCGTAAATGTTAAAACGAGTCAGACGTGAAGAAATAAAAAGCCAGAAACTGTAATGAAAAGGCACTACTTAAAGAAAAGTACTGGGGAACAAAAAGGACAGGAGGAAAGGCCCAACGAGTCAACGTAAACACACTCTCCTAGAATAGTTCAAAGTAAACGGGGTAGGAAGAATATAGTAGGAAACAGAGCTGAAAAGGCGTCCAAGAACGCTTTCCCTCTAGTTCAGGGTGAAAATGTTGGATAAGAAACAGAGATAGGGAGCACAACAACCTATCTCTTCGTCAGAATGCACTCCCCCGCCTGTCTAAGCGACTCTGTACCCCATCCCCCTCTGCCAGACCTTAGATCGGCAGAGGGAGACGGGGAGGGACAAGCCCCAAGGGGGGGATTTGGGTTCAAAATAAACCCTGCAGAGATCCAAAAATGGATAAAGAAGTAATTTACATGGTGAAATATAAGGTACTATATTTTAAGTAATCATATCTACTATTCCTATATTCGAATAATATTAAACAAAAGCCAGAGAGAAAAAATGAGTTTTAAGTGTTGATTTAAAAACCCCCAGGGTCTGGGCAGACCTCACATGGAGGGGCAAAGTATTCCAGAGCCTAGGGCCGGCCGCTGCAAAAGCTCTATGGCCTCGGGTTTTTAGCCTAGTCTTAGGCACTATCAACAACAGCTGGTCAGCCGACCTTAAGGCTCTGCCTGGGGTGTAGCGATGGAGAAGTTCGGCTAAATAGGCAGGAGCCAGCCCGTTTAGGGCTTTGAAAACGAATAAAAGGAGTTTAAAATCTATTCTGAACCGAACTGGAAGCCAGTGCAATGAAGCCAGAATTGGGGTGATATGGTCACGCTTTTTATGGCCAGTGAGAAGACGAGCAGCTGCATTCTGAACTAGCTGGAGGCGTCTAATTGAGGCCTGGTCCATACCCACATACAGAGCATTGCAGTAATCCAGTCGCGAGGTAACAAAGGCGTTAATAACCCTTTCTAGGTCTTTAATAGATAAAAACGACTTGGTCTTAGCCAATAGTCGTATTTTGAAAAAGCAGGTCTTGACTACAGTGCTGACCTGTTTATCAAATTTAAAGGCGCTATTGAAGGTCACTCCAAGGTTCATGACAGAGGGGAGGATATTTGTATTGGGGGAGCCCAGAATGTCAACCGGGGAGACTGTTGGTTGGGGTCCAAAAAAGATAACCTCGGTCTTGCTCTCATTAAGGGTGAGGAAGTTTTGGCTCAGCCAGGATTTAATCTCTGTTAGGCAGTCCTTCAATTGCTGTAGTGAGTTGGCATTTTGATTGAGAGGCAGGTAAATCTGTACATCATCAGCGTAACAATGGAAGGGGATATTGTGTTTTGTGAGAATTGAACCTAGGGGCAGTATGTACAGTAGAAAAAGGATGGGGCCCAGAATGGAGCCTTGGGGAACCCCACAAGTAAGAGGGGCTGTGGCAGAGGAGAAGGCACCTAACTGCACTGAGAAGCTACGGTCCGTCAAATAAGACCTGAACCATGCAAGGGCAGAGCCTGTAATGCCTACGGACTGTTCAAGCCGAGACAACAGGATACTATGGTCCACTGTGTCAAAGGCAGCTGTTAGGTCTAACATCACCAAGACAGCTGTGCTGCCTGAATCGGCGGCGAGGAGCAGATCATTAAAAACTCTTAAAAGGGCTGTTTCAGTGCTGTGCATAGGTTTAAAGCCAGACTGAAACTTTTCGTGGATGCCGTGCGTGATTAAAAACGACTGCAGCTGGGCGTAGACTACTCGCTCCAGGGCTTTAGATAAAAAAGTTAGCTGGGAGATGGGCCTGAAATTTGCCATTATGGAGGGATCAAGATTTTTCTTCTTAAGTAGTGGCTTAACCACGGCATGTTTGAAGGCAGCTGGGACACATCCTGAGCTAAGAGAAGTGTTCACAAGCAATAAAACACTTGCTCCAACTGATTCAAAGACATCTCTGAGAAAGCGAGAGGGAATGCTGTCTGAGCTGCAGTTTGTCGGCCGCAGATGATTGACCACATCCGAGAGAAAAGAGAGAGACACAGGGTCAAAATGATCAAGAACAGCAGGGCACAGAAAGGGAGCGGGATCTGGGGCAGCACCAGTATGGGCCAGCCTGAGGGCAGATACCTTTTCCATAAAAAATTCAAGAAATGACTCGCAGAGAGTAGTTGAAGGCACAATTGGAGAAGCATCACAAGGATTAATGATCGAGTTGAGGACATTAAAAAGAACTTGAGGTTTATGGCTGTTTTTGGAGATTAACAGAGAAATATACTCTGTTTTGGCTGCTTTGACTGCCGTCTGATAATCGGAAAGGCAGGCACGAAGAATTTCTAAGGAGACATGAAGTTTATCCTTTTTCCATTTTCTCTCTGCACGCCTACAGGCGCGTCTAAAAGCACGAGTACAATCATTGAGCCACGGCTCTGAGAGAACTTTGTTGCGTCTAAGCGTAAAAGAAGCAACGGAATCCAGTATTAGTGTGCATGTCGAATCAAACAAAGAGATAAGCTCATCCGCACTAAGAGCACAGTTCACCTCTAATTTACAAATCGGATAAGTATTAAAGGCATCTGAAAACTGTGAGGCAGTCAAGGGGTTAATTGAACGCAGACGACGCGCAGGAGCACGTAATTCGACTCCTGCAGAAGGGATCAAGGTTGTAAACAGAACCGGTAAATGGTCTGAGATACGCGTTCCTACACAGATTTCATCCACGGAGATAGACAATCCAAACGATAATACTAAATCTAAGGTGTGTCCTTTATCATGTGTTGGACCAGCCACGGACTGAATAAGCCCGAAAGAGTCGAGGAGGTTTAAAAAATCCCTGACCAGAGGTTTAGACTCACAGCACACATGGACATTAAAGTCTCCGCAGATCAAAACACGATCATATTTCACCATGATCCCGGACAGAAAGTCAGCAAAGTCAGTTATAAAATCATTATTATACTTTGGCGGACGATACACGACTGCACAGAGTATAGGCGAGGCTGGGTTCAATTCAAAAAGCTGTAACTCGAAGCTAGAATAGCTAGTTACAGGGTGAATCAAGCGGCATTGGAGATTAGCTTTAAACACTGAAGCTATACCCCCGCCACGGCCGGTGGTACGGGGGGAGCTAAAGAAAGTACAGTCAGGAGGAAGAAGTTCAGAAAACGGTACATACTCGCCGGTGTGGGCCCAGGTCTCCGTCAGGAACATTAAATCCAGATCATGAGAGGTGAAGAAGTCGTTTAACAGGAACGTCTTGTTAGCTATTGACCTAGCATTTAGCAAAGCCATGCAGAGTTTTCTCTCCGGGGTGGCTGAAGGTGTAGAGCGTCTCAGCTGACGAAGATGTGCGTGTTGAACGCCGCGCGGAGCAGCTGTCAGGTGTGCTATTTGATGGACAAACACGCCACCACGCTTTCCCCGTCGTCTGAAGCGCTTTCGGTGAGGCAGGATGCAGGGCAGCCGGCGCAGGTAGGTGGGAATATCTGACAGTAGAGGGGGGGGAGTCGATTTACGGTTGTCAGGTATAGGTTTGGGCAGCAGTATAAACTCCAGTGAGGGTCTTAGGTGGAGGAGAGCTTGGCGATCATAGACAAGCAGGGCAGGGACATTCTGACAAACATAAAGCAAAAACAGGATAGCTAAAGGCAGAGAGCTCAGGGAGCGGCATGCCGACACAGGCGCCATCTTGAAAAGCCCAAGTTTACATTAAATGTCAGATGTTTTGTAGAAAAAAAATCACAAATATATATTTATATATACACAATATATTATTGAAAATAATAATATACATCACAAAAATAAAAACAATAAATAACATATATTATATAGACCGGCAATGAAACATTTCAACATTTAACAATAGCCAACATTTTCCCAACATTTTGTTCAAAAGATAACAATTATAAACACTAAAGAAATCTACCAGTTATGAGTGTGCGTGCGTGTGTGTGTGTGTGTGTGTGTGTGTGTGTGTACATGACTATGTGTGTGTGTTTCTACTCTCTCCATTCAAAGTCAGCGACGTTTGTAATTAATGAATGCACCTTTATCGAGTGCTGTTTTTGTTTTTCTTCCTTCCTCTCCACTTTAGTCCCCTTGTCCGGATTGATCTTGAAAAGGCACCTGTTAAGACAGAAGTACACTTACATTTAGTGTTTAATTACAAATCCTGTGGATGATACAGCCATTAATTGTCTTTACAGTTATACAGCTTGAAGTCAGAGGGCAATGCTACTCTTCAATGTACTTTACATTAACTGTTATGATCATATCTGTACATTTAAAGCATTGGTTTGAATAGAGTGTTGTTCGATAAAGTCGTCACTTGGCATCACTATCACACTGGACAGTATCGCAGCAGGTCTGTGAACAGGAGCAAGCGGTCACTTGAAGATCATTTTAATGTGGGTAGCTACGAGTGCCATCTTGAGAGGTTTGTGTGTAACTGGGGCAGATGAGGTGCGTGTCAGCAGCAGAGTGAGCGGTGTAAAAGCATCGTAGTTAACTGAAAGAAGTTTTAATGTGTTTGTTCACTGCAATAATACCAGGTTCCGGTGCCCATCCCATTTCGGTGCAAGAAATAGTTGCGTCTTCCTCGTCAGATTCCATTGTCATCAGGTGCTGACACTCACGCTAAGCCTCTATAGACCACACACATACACTAAACCTGCTCCATGGCTGTATTACTGTGCTGTTGATATGAATAAGTTAAGGAAATCAACCGCTACCAAGAATCTTGTGTGTTCTTACCGACACCCCAAGGTGTACGTCACTCCGAGTGAAACCTTCCCCTATACAGTCCTAGCTGAATCCCTATTCAATACGACTCCTTGAAAACAATTCCTTTTTCCAAATAACTGAATTGGTTTTCTTTTGTTGTCGACAAAGGGCCCTCTTTCTGTCATTTTCATTGAGCTGAATACCTGATACCACCGATTGGCTAAGAGTGAGTTTGGGCTTTTAGGGAGGAGCTAAAGCACACCACTGCAAAGGAAAGGGGTACGCTGAATGTACAACCCAAGACAAAACGAGAGCATAATGTGAAACAGAATGCAGCACAATAATCTTTTTATCTTGATTATCTTGTATTGTCAGGAGCACTTATCGTGTGTCAGAAATGTGCACAATCCTCTACTCTGTGGTTTAAGATGGAATGACTTAATAATCACAATTCAAGTCTTACCTCTGCAAGAACTCCAGGGTAGCTCCCAGTTCTGAGCGATAACTGATGTTGAGGCAGTAATATGCTGCAAACATCAGCATCAGGGCGTCGACAGCATTCAGGACACTGCCACTGACGATGGTCTGGTCCTCTGCTATCATGTAGTGTCCAGCTGTCAGGGGAGAACTCCCTTAAGGTACACAAAGGAAAAAGTCACAAAACATTTATAAATCCAAAAAATATTTAGTGCAGATTGTTGTTGTTTTTTACTGGTGATCATATGGCCAATTGTATTTAAGGAATGATCAGCTCCTGCAGCTTTCTTTTCTTTCTTAAGTGTTTCCTAATGTGAACAGTGTAGAAAATGCCACATCATAAAGGGATAGTTTGGGTGTTTAAAGTGGGGTTTTATAAAAGGTACAGTACTTATCTATAGTCAGTGTATTACCTAGAGTAGATGATGGCTGGCAGGGGCGGACTGGGAAACGGTGGACCTCTGTCGCCTGTCAGCGCAACTTCAATGATGCCGTTTAAAAACAGCGAACCGACCCGGCCGTTCGGTGATTCTACAGATGGCCAGTCCGCCGCTGCCGGTACCGAAGTGGCCCGACCGGCCCATCGGGATTCGTCCCGAACGTCCCGATGGCCAGTATGCCCCGAGCTTGGAGATGCAGACAGGAGCAACCACCTGGAAGCAAAGCAATGTACTGCTCTGGACAGGGTCAGCAGAAAAACATATTTTAGCCACCTCTTGATGATTTCCATATCCTTTCACTGTTTGCTTAGCAATACCACATAGGACATTGAGAATTGATAAAACTTGTAATATGGCAAGAAATCTTACTTGAGGATCTCTGGCTGCTGTTTATTCTTGGTAGGTTGCAATTACTGGTACTGCAGCTAACAGCTGAGGGGAGAAAAGAGACACATGTTTGCACATGCTTGAGCAAAAATAACTTAAATAACACAGCAGCAGCTTTAAGTACAGTAATACCACTTCAAGTATAAGACCCGAGTACTTCTACTCTTATACACAGGGCTGCACATAACTGGTGCGCAGGTGCGCACACCCCGCCAAAAAAGAGCACCGGATCATTTGAAAAATATGCGCGTTTGCGCACCGAGAGAGAGAGAGGGATAGAAAAGAGAGAAGAGAGAGATATTTGCGAGTTGCATAAGAACTGGTAAGATAGCAGGGTTTCCCACACATAGACTTTACTTGGGCGGGCCGCCCAGGTATATTAACGGTCGTCAAAGTATAATTCGCGAGCTATTTAGGTTTAATTTTTGTAATCTGTCCGCGAGCACCACAGCATCTGAGATCCCTCGCTCTACCCCTCGCTATCGCGTGAAGGGTTTTGATTGATTGATTGATTGATTGAAAAGTTTATTAACAGCTTGTATATTGGGTACAGTACAGTACAGCTCAAAACATACAATTGTTACGGTGATGCAGACCAGAGAAAGACTTTCGTCTTGTTTACATCAGGGTCCCCCATTTCCAATTCATCATATCATTTAAGACATATAAGACATACAGATGGCTTATTTACAATTTTCATTTTAGATTCCGTTCTAATACATCCTAACCGGACATTTAAGACATACCAAGTCTACAGATATACAGTTAGTAACAGAGTCTAAAATGCGAGTATATACATAGATGGGGGGAGGAAGCTGTCCATTGTACGACAGGTTGAGATTTGTACCATTACCGGGGCCAGTTTTGCAATGCTCTCCCCCGAAGGTGCTCTTTAAGAGAGGTTTTGAAGGTAAGGGTCTGCTTTATGCGCTCCGCACAGTACCCTGCTGCGAGGCTTAATGAGCGTGCTCACTAGCGCACCCCCCCCCCTGTTCATAAAGTCAAGTACCCCTCAAAAGGTCCGGTTTATTTCATTTTAAGGATGCGCACCAAGCAACATCTCCAGGTGCTCCTTTGAGAACCAGGGCAAAACAATTATGTGCACCCCTGCTTATACAAGTACAAGATCTGAGAACTTCTCCCACCTCTGTTTATAGCCTTAACATAGGATCTAAAAGATATGGATAATGTGCATTGTGTAACATTATGCCCACGAAAAAATCGATTATAAAACTAAGGATTGAGCTAACATTAGGCGTTAGTGACAATGTATGCTAGTTAGCTAGCTAAACTATTTATTAAATAATATTGCGAAAAAGTAACTCTGAAACATGCACTGCACATCACGCTCAGCCACTCGAGCACGCATCTCTCACATCATGAAAAAAATATCATTACTGCACGTAATGATGGCATAGAACAGCTCACTTTCAAAGCATGCTAGCTAGCTAGCTGCTACCGTAGCTAGCTAGCTGCTACCTATCTATGGTAACGTTAGCTAACATTACTTAGTTTTTGGTCGTTAAACAACATGTATACCATAGCTAGGACTTTGAGGTTTGCAATGTTTTAAGACTTGAGTGTTTTGAATCCGTTGATAAATAGTTTTTACCGTTACCTCTCAAAGTGCTGATTTCTCTCCTCTGGGCGCGCCATGCTCTTCACCTCCTGCATGATAATAACTGCGTGGTCTCTGTAGTGTCAGTGGCTTTGCGCATGCGCTCCGTCTGCCTCAGCGCATGATGCGTGCAGCAGAAGTCTCGTCTCTGATTGGCTGCAAATCGATTGCCGATCGTATGTGCAGCTACGACAAGTAATAAGGGTACTTTTATCTTGAGTTCTGTGCCAAAGTCCGTTAGCATTTTTCGCTAAGGGGTCATTTAGATGCTTCTTATGAGACTTGTGTTTTGTTTTGGTAAACATGGTTTGTATCGTCAGTTAGCTGAGATTATTTCCGTTAATCTGGTATAACACATTAATAGGTTCTTAAATATTAATACCCCTGAGACACAGTGTCGTGAAAAAAAAAAACAGGGTCCCTGCCGGCGGGGATCTTGGGGCTCAACAAAAACCATGAAATAAATAAAACAAAAATACAAATCTATGTTCTTTCCTGACCTAATGTTAAATAATTTGTCCTACCCCAGTTTCACTCAAGAATGTAAACAGTGCCTTTCTGGTAGCTCTTACTCCCTCTCCTTTTGTTCCCAGAACACCAACCACACTCCATTCCCTCTCTGCCTCTAAAACATTAGCCTTTAGTTGTTCTCTTCCAGCTTTATAGATGTCACAATGTAACAAGATATTCTACAAGTTCTACATCTTCTTTAACTCCACAGTTCCTGTCACTGTCACTTTTCCCCATGATATACAGCGTACCATTCAAAGCCGTGTGATTTATTCTGAGTCTAGCTATCATGATTTCCTCCCTTCTGTTTCTTTCTTTATAAATATTAATTGTGATTGTCTTTTCAACTTTCTGGTCTTTCTCCCACCTTTTCTGCCAGATCTCCATCCCTTTCTTCTTAATGACGGCTTTTCCTTCTCCTTTTCCAAGTTGAACTGGTAATGTTATTTCCTTTTGTTGTGCACTTTTTGCTCATTTATCAGCACACTCGTTCCCTTTCACCCCCTCATGCAGGCACCCAGCAGAACTGTAGATCTATGTGCAGTCTTAACAGGCTATGATTCAGTTCTATGAGAATATCTTCTCCGACAGTTGTTGCTGATTGTATGCTTTTTAATATGGACAATGAATCTGTACATATAACCACCCTATCTGGTCTGAACTCTTCAACCCACTGTAATCCTATTATTACTGCCAGCATTTCTGCTGTGTACACTGATAGTTGATCTGACGCTCTTTTGGAGATCGATATTTTAAAGTCTGGGATGTATATACCAACTCCAACACACTCTTCCTTGTTCTTAGAACCATCTGTGTACATTTTTAGGTAATTGTAGTACTTTTCGTTCAGATACATACTTGTTTTAATTCCCACTACATTTATTTGCCACTCTTTTTTCCTTTCTACGATGCTCACATCTATTTTAGCTTCTGGAAAAGCCATGGAGGAACACTGCTAAATGGGGTTGCTTTGGCAAACGTGATATTCTCCACTCCATATGCCCTCGTTCTCTCCTTACTCATCCAGCCAAACCCACGCCCCTGGAACTTTGTATATTCCCAGCAATCCTGTAATATTCTGTTTGTAATATTTTCCTCTCCACTTCCTTGTAGTCCGACCCAGTATGACAGAGCAAGTTTCTCTCTTCTGATCTCCAGAGGTGCTTCTATCAGAACTGCATTGATAGGGGATGACTTTATCGCTCCAATACACAGCCGCAATGCTTTATATTGTATTCTATACATTTTTTTAAAAGCAATGTTTTTGCTGCTGCTCCATACACTATACAACCATAGTCTATTGTGGACCTGCGCGCGTGTGAAAAGTTCCTGACACTTTGGGGCGGAGCCACTGGACTTTGATTGACAGCTGCTAGGAATCCCAGAGTTGCCAGGTTTGATCATTGCCTGAACTACCAAGAGCCGAGGAGTGACAGCAGCAAGATTAGTTGGACTAGATTTATTGGTGAAGTTGTCCATAAAAAACTATTATATTCGTAAAGTGTACAGCTAATATATATATATATCAATTAATTTGATATAAAACAATATATTTTTGAGTGGGCTGTATCTGTCGAAAACTGCTCGCTACTGTCTGCTGTAAGCCCCTACAATAGATAGGAAACATGAAGGTCCAGTGTTAACATGTAGAAAACAAGTTAACCTAGAGGCCGTTTTATGATAACGTTTTGTTATAATTGGCAATCTTTATTTTCAATATTCAATGAATATGTAATGATGCTTACTGAGGTTCAAGGTTCAAGGCTTTTATTAGTCATACGTACATAGTGTAGTTATGACGATGAAAATCTTAGGTCACAGGCTCTTCCAACAGTGCAACACAATAAAATGATAGTTACAGCTGTAACTACGGTTCTATGAGTCCCGGATGACAGCCAGAGGCGGTGCTTTAGCACTGGATATGTCCATCGCACGCATGCGCAGCTTGAGTACCAATAACAACAAAGTTACCTGTGACCCACGTGACACCGGCTATATCAGCCGGCTATATCAGCCGGTGTCGTCAGAGGATCTGTTCCCAGAATCTGTTCCCAGAATCTTCTCGCGAGCACACAAGAATTCTGAGTGACAGGAAACTCTGGCGGTCATCCGGGACTCATAGAACCGTAGTTACAGCCGTAACTATCATTCTATTTCGTCCCTACTGACCGCCAGAGGCGGTGCTTTAGCACTGGATGACCTATACCAACCATGTCATGAAGAATCCAAGCCCTTGCTCACTATTGGAAGCAGCAGAGCTCGGCAAAAGGACCACGCCCAAAGAATGGGGAGTGGCAACATTAACCTGATAACAACTGGAGAATGTGCCAGAAGACGCCCACGACGCCGCGGCGCAGATGGTCTCCAGGGGCACTACACTCAGGGCAGCCCAAGATGTTGAGATGCTCCTTGTAGAGTGGCATCTCAGCCATGATGGCAGGGGGCGGCCACTGGCCCCGTAGGCCTGTGAGATGGTATCGACAACCCGGTGGGGCAGCCACTGGTTAGAGGGCATAACCTCCTTTAGTGCCGCCATGGCAAAATCAAGAGCTGCTCCTACTGCCGTATACAGGCAGTAGCCTCGATATACGCCCTTTGGGCACCCACAGGGCACAGCAACTTCGACGTGCCGTACTCCTGAATGTCAAAGCGTGCCAGCTGGGCAGGCTGATTGAAGTGGGTTTGTGGAAGGACCCTGGGCAGGAATGCCACATTTGCCCAAAGGGCAACACCTGAGAGTCCCACCTCGGGCATGTATCGTTTATGGAGAGGACATGCAACTCCCCAACTCGCTTCCCTGAGGCTATGGCAAGCAGAAATGCTGCCTTCGTGGGCAGCCACCTAAGCCCCACCTGGGCCAGAGGCTCTAAGGGAGGAGATGATAGGGCATCCGGCAGCAGGGGCAGGTCCCAAGCCGGAGCCCTCGGGGTGATAGGGGGACGCTGCCGTAAAGTCCCTCTCATAAAGAGGGACACCAACCCGTGGCACCTCGCCGTGGCGCCGTCGACCCGAACATGTCGGGCAGAAATAGCAGCCACATAAATTCAGAGTGGAGTGAGAACGTCCACTATCTAGAAGGGACTGTTGTCTGGGCAACAACGTACATGCTGTCCCAAGGAACACGCACATTCTTGCCGCCCAGTTGGGGTAGAAAGTGCGTGAGTGCAAGCTGCACAGCCCGAAGCTCTAGCACGTTGACATGGCGCGCACCCTCCTGGGCAGACCGCTGACCCTGAACTGTCCTGCCCTGCCGCACTGCATCCCACCCTGAGACACATGCACCTATGGTGATGGTCTCCTGGCAGGATGGGATGGCGCCCATGGGCACGCCCATCAGGAGATAGCCCCTGCCCCTCCAGCGTGACAGAGAGTGGAGGCAACGCTGCGACACCCTGACTTCCCTGTGCCTGTGCCACTTGGTATCCAAGTGAAGGCTGTTCAGCCACATCTGCATGGGGCGCAACGACAGCGGGCCTAAGGGCCCAGCGGCCGAGGCAGCCGTCAGTCTGCCCAAGGGCCGGAGGAAATGAATATAAGGCACCATCTTGCCCGGCCCACGTGGAAGTAGGCATCCTTCAAGTCCACGGTTGAGAACCACTCCATCTGTGCATGTGCTGTGGTCAGCATATAGAATGGCAGCACCTTCATGAATCTGTTGATTCCTCTGAGGTCCAAGATCAGGCGAAATCCGCCGACTTTCTTGCTCACGAGAAAGTCACGCCGAGTAGAACCCCCTGGGCTAAGCAGAGGGTCTACTGGCTCGATTGCGTCCTCGGACAGAAGGACGGACAACTCTTGGGCCAGAGCTAGGGCCTCTGCCGGATCGCTGACGACTGTCATTTCGGCCCAGCCGAAGGCTAGGGGCCGGAGCTGCGGTCCGTACCCCTGGGTTAAGGTGAAAAGGGCCGGAAGTACAGACAGCCCAGTAACTGAGCTGCTGCTGGGAAAGCAGCCGACAACCGGCCCCGGGACTTCAGGGCCCAGCCCCCCGGCCCCTGGAGCCCCTTGGGGGGCGCCGGTAAGGCTCCGGGGCCGACCTGGGGCACGAAAGTCCCTCTGGGGCAGGAAAGTCCCGCTGGGACCTCTGCAGACCACCCCTGTAATCCGGCGGCTGAGTGCGGCTGCTAGAGTGGCCCCTGGGCCTGCTGGGAGTGGGCACATGTATGCGAAGACCCGAGAGCTGCTGCCTGGTCTGCCTAGCTTGGGCAGCACGCTCCAGTTCCTCCAGGGCAGCTGACCCAAACAGCTCCCATGGCTCGACTGGCACGCTACGGAGGACTCTCCTACATGCCTCCGTTAGTGGTGACTGGGCCAGCCGAACCTGGCGACAAGTCTGTACCAGAAAGGACATAGCTCGTCCCAATTCCCTAGCCATTAGGGCAAAGGCCTGCAGTGATGCATCACTGAGGCCCAGCAAAGAAGGCTCGGCCGGAGCTTGCTGCAGAGAGGCAGCATTAGATGGGAGAGGGAGTTCCCGATACGACCCATGTGTGCCGCTGCGCCGTAGGCCCTACAGAGCAGCCCGTCTGCACTGAGGCCGAGGGCACCTGACCTCAGGCCTTAGAGCCTCGTCAGGAGCCAGAATCGGGGAGGCATGCTCAATGGGTGGCAGGCCACCCAGCCCCACCCTCGCCGGATCCTGCATGTTTTAGCCGAAGCCGTTAGCAACAAGGCATCCTCATACAGAGGTGCGTCAACCGAAGGAGGGGCAGGTGGCACGCTAGCAGCCCCTATACCGGGCCCAGGCTGAAGGGCCAAGAGGCGACTTCATCATGTCCATATCGGCAGCTAGCTGATCCACTTTAGAGGACAGCCTGTTTCTAGTCCTCCTACTGGGGGGAGCACCCATAGCCATCGCTCCCTCAAGTCGCTGGGAACGGCCAAACTGATCTGGAGGAGGATGTGACAAGGAGAGGTGTCTGTTGGCTGCTGCCAGACGTTCCACCTCAGTGATTCTAGCCACTCTGAGCGCCCGAGGCATGCAGCTACAGCTCATGCAGGCGTTTACTGTGAGAACCTCCCTCAGATGCTCGAATTTCGTCCCCACTGACCGCCAGAGTCAAGAGGGGCAGCGGTCATGGCCGTCCTCGGGCTCAAGAGAAGTCATACAGGCACTACATGAATGAGCCATTCTGTAGGTAGCCAGATGCAGCGTAGCCGGGAGCGGGTGTGGGAACACAGCCTTCACCAGCTCCCTGCTTAATGGAAAGTAGAGCGTTGCTGCTACTCGCCGAACAGAAAGAGGGATGTAATTACACCCACGTTACGGGCAGAGGGAGCGGGAGCGAGAGCACTGCCTTCACCTGGCTTATAACCGTAGTTACAGTAGTAACTATGGCCAGTACTTACACGGCTTAGAACCCTATGTTACCGGGAGCGGGAGCGAGAGCACTGCCCTCACCGGCTGAGTTAAATAATGAAGCTTAACCTGTTAAGCCCCGAGCCTGTTTTTCATGTTTCAGGCTCGAAAATGACATTCCCAGAACAAATGACCATATCTTCCCTTCTAAAAGGGTTAAATTAATCATCTTTTCTCAAACTAATGATAAACCTGTGAGTTGGATGTAGAAAAGTCAGAATCAATATAGATGTTTTTTATTTTAAAGAAAATTCAGATTGAACATGGTAAAAAACTGTAAATTATAGAAAAATATTATAAAATATTTTGTACTTATTGTGAAAACTAAACTTGGATGATGGGTTAGTAGACTAAAAGCTTTAGGAATCCAAAGTACAATATATAATAAGTACCCTGTATCAAGATTGATGCAAAACAAGTGATATTTGACCTTTTTAGAGACATTTAGAAAAAAAAACCCTCTTTTGGGGTCATTTTGGTGGATTTTACCTATATCTTGCCCCCCTTGCTCGATTTTGACATCTGACATCTCTTTCTGACCGTCAGAGCCAATAGAATCGAGGGGAAGTCCCACATAGTCCTTATTTGGTCATGTCTGTTTGTTAGACTGCTGCGTGAGTCAATACACAGGGAGCAGCTGCAGCATGTGGCTACCATTAGCAGCTAACTTTTGGTCTCCGGTTTTGCCATCAATATGGAATTATGGACTATAAATGAAAAAAATGAGATTGCCCATACTTTCTCAACCTATGGATTAACCGTTGCAGCAGCGTTTTTGAACACTCTAATGATCAGATTGGCAGCTACGGTGAGACATCTCCGGTAGAAATTCTCCGTGAAGGTACGTGTTGTGATGTCTGTGTTTGCTTCCCCTTGTTGTGAGTTTGTATCGTTCAGTGTTGAGGCTGGCACCGTTAGATTCTGTGTCTTTATGATCATAAACGATGTGCTGGATGTGCAGAGCTAGGATAAGTAATAAGGGAGCGTGGAGTGATTGTCGGTGCGGTAATAGGTTAGCATTTTTCGCTCGGGGCTAATTCAGAGGGTCAGTGTATGGTGTGTGTGTTTTTGTGCTTTTTTTTGAGTTTTTCCCTGTTATATGGATATAAAATATTCATAGTTTATTAAATATTAAGGTTCCTTGAGACACAGTGTCGTGAAAAACAAAAGAAAGCCCCCGCCGATGGGGGCTTTGGGGCTTAACAGGTTAACAGTATATGCAAGGTGTTAGCCAAGCAGCTGCTGCTAACAATCAAGCGACCAAGTCAGAACACACATGTTAGGACCAGATAATTAGCTTCTATGGAATAGAACAGCCCGCATAGAACCGTAGGCCATGTTCACAGTAGTAACCATGGCCAGTGCCTACATGGCCTAGGACCGTAGTTACAGTAGTAACTATGACCAGTACTTACCTTACTCTCTGCATCTAAACAAAAAACGGGCAAACTATGGCACCCTGGGCTTTCCATACTAAATTGAATGAGAGATGCAGCTAAAGCTGGGACTCAAATGCTAAGGATAGCTCGGGCACAGCGCCACAAGCAGAGCTTTCAAAAGAGCATAAGGGCAACTTTATGGGAGAGGAAGCGGGAACACTGTCGTCACCAGAAAGTCTAAGCCAAACAATAAATAAGACAGTTATCAGGAAAACTTAGCTGGGAGAGGGTGCGGGGACACAACCATCACCAGCAACAAGTTGACACAAACCTGTCTGTGCACAGCCGGCCACAGCTACTGGAGGACGCGTTAACAACCCATAGCTCCGACTGTCAGTCGCGAAGCTGCACACGGCCAGCTGCTTGCAGAGAAATCCCTCAGATCAGACGTTCAAACCTGAACACTGTAGGCTACAAAAATTTAGTAGCGCAGCGAGAAGATGAAAGGAACAGATCCTCTGATGACACCGGCTGATATAGCCGGTGTCACGTGGGTCACAGGTGACTTTGTTGTTATTGGTACTCGAGCTGCGCGTGCGCGCGATGGACATATCCAGTGCTAAAGCACCGCCTCTGGCGGTCAGTAGGGATGAAATAGAACAGAAAAAACTGAAAAAATTGTGCAAGTAAATACAAAAAGAAAAATAGTAAAAAAGTGAAATAGTGGAATAGTGCAATTAGAGTCTATATGCAAGTGATTAAATATGATATTGTGGTGCCGGTACAAGGGAGTCGGAGGCGGAGTATTTAAGATAGAATTCCAGTCTTTATTACCGGTTGACATGACAGGTAATAACACGTCTGCTTGGTAGGAATAGCTAGCAGGAATGAACAATCTAATGCTAACGGTGTTTCCCATAACGGGTCCGTGTAGCAACAACAACACAGTGAATTATGTTCCCAATATGGTGTCACCACACAAGCCCCCCCAGAATTCACAAATAAACAAAATCTCTATGGCGGGGGGGGGGGAACAACACGCCTGCCCCTACGAGACCTGCGCACCGCAGTCGGTACAGCGACTTCCGCTTGTGCGGCCTCTGTCAGAGGAGGAACCGGAACAACAGACTCACCCCGCCTGACAGGAATCAAAGCTGGGGGTCGGCCCCCGTCTCGGCAACCGAGCCAACACCACTGGCTGATCAACGGCTGATGGAAGCGCTCGCAGAGGCCGTTAGCCTGAGGGTGGTAAGCGGTAGTCCTGTGCAGCTTAACCCCCAAACCGCCCGCCACGGCGTTCCAGAGCTCGGACGTAAACTGGGATCCCCTGTCCGAGGAAATGTCTGACGGTGTGTCACTTTGGCACCCCGTCAGACATTTCCTCGGACACGTTGCGATGAAAGCCCGGGCAACGTCTGCGGCCGACGTCGAAACGAGAGGCACCGCCTACGGCCAACGGGTCGTCCTGTCCACCATGGTGAGGAGGTAGGAAAAACCCTGAGAGGAGGGTAAAGGACCAACCAGGTCGATGTTCACGTGATCAAACCTCCTCTCAGGCACCAAAAAACGCTCCAACGGGGCCTTCGTGTGGCGGTGCACCTTAGCGCGTTGACAAGCCACACATTCTCTGGCCCATGTCCTCACGTCTCTTTTTAGCCCCAGCCAAACAAACATTTCTTCGCCCTTGTCCCGAAACGTGCGTGGTAACAGCACTCTCCGTTGTCTCCACCCCGGCTCGACACGTTTTCTTGGGTGTAGATGGGCCGCTGAACGTCGCAGCCAACGTCTCTGCATCGGGCTGTTGTATAGCCAGGAAAAAACGATCCGCTTCCTCAGCCAAGGCACGGGGCTCCGTGACCGGCGTGTTGGCCAGCGCTGTCTGGACCCGGGGAGGTAAGTGACGCAGGAAAATCTCCGTGAATAAAATCCGGGGATCCTCGCCCCCTAGCAGATTTAGCATTTTCTCCATTAGCTGAGATGGCTTGCTGTCTCCTAGGCCTTGAATGTCAAGTATCTGGCGGGCTCTCTCCTTAGCAGATAAGCTAAATGTCTTAAGGAGAAGAGCCTTAATCGTCTCATATTTGCCATGGTGTGGGGGGTCTGTGATAAAACCAACCAACCTGGACGACGTGGAGCCACCTAGCGCTGCTACAACATGGTAGTATTTCAGGTCCCCGTCACAGACCTGTCAACAGGCGAAGTGCGCCTCCACGTGTGCAAACCAAGCCTCCGCGGCATGCTCGCAGAACTCCGGCAATTTTACGAATGCAGCAGTCATGTTCGTTACATTTCCAGATACTTCTTCGGAAAAATCAGGGTCACCAGTGTGGTGCCGGTACAAGGGAGTCGGAGTATTTAAGATAGAATTCCAGTCTTTATTACCGGTTGACATGACAGGTAATAACACGTCTGCTTGGTAGGAATAGCTATCAGGAATGAACAATCTAATGCTAACGGTGTTTCCCATAACGGGTCCGTGTAGCAACAACAACACAGTGAATTATGTTCCCAATATGGTGTCACCACAATATATTAGATAAATAATTTCTAAATTGCAGACTACGGTCAAGCCAGCCTCCACTTGGGAAAACCTAGTCAAGCCAGCCCGCACGTGATGTTGCGGTGCGCGAATATCCTATGCATTACGGTAGAGTCCTGGAAAAACTGCCTTCAAAATAAAAGCGCTTACTCGGTCAATAACAAATACACCTAAATAACATACCAAACATCTTAAAGGGGACCTATCATGCAAAATGCAATCTTGTACGTCTTTTATACATGAATATGTGTCCCCGGTGTGTCAGGGAACTCACCAAGTGTCAGAAAATACAACCCTCCCTCTTTTCCTCCATACCCAAATCTCTAAAAAAAGGGGCTGTAATGGATCTGATACAGACTGATCCAGATTTGAATTATTTTCTACGTCACAGAAGGGGTGCTCCGCTTAGTGGTCAATTCTCCACCTATCAGGGGAATGAGAGGTTGGGCCACGGCCGGCCATTGCCGCTCGAAAGCGCTGGAGATGCTGTAGTACAGCGGTTCTCAAACTGAGGGTACTGCAGGTGGTCCGTGGAAAAAAGCTAAATAAAATCCACTTTTTATTATCAAGGATTTTCGGGGACCACCTCATATGTTACTTGCTCTATCGAAATCAGTCGCATTGACCCGAAGACACATTTTGAGTTGTATACACTGTTGGAAAGAGGAGATTCCTAGCTTTCTAATGATATCAGGCAGTGGTCGTTGGCTCATCGGACATTTATGAGAGAAAATCTCTAATGTCCGAGTGCAAGTGAATGCACCACAAGACACAAGCCTTGTAACCCCTCCCCCGGCCCTGGCGCGAGCGTGGAAATATGATTGGTGGCGATTTCATCTGAACTGGACGGAGCAAAACGAGAAGCATCCGGACTTACGGAAGGAACGAGGTATTTGCAGTCTACAATGACAGAGAAGAGACTGTCAAGTTTGGCTGTACTCAGCATTGCATCAAGACGCACTAAAGCTTTGGATCTTAATCAGTTTGTGAGGCGTTTTGCTGAACATAGTGGTAATCGCCGCATCATAACAGTGATTGACAGCTGATAGGAATAATATGATTGTTAATATTACATATTAATTCAGACAAACATCGATGAGACAGTTAATTAATGTACTTATTGCAGCAGTCTGCATAGATTTGGTACCCCTGGTCTAAGAGTGAAACAAACAAATTCAGTTATTGTTCAGTTCAAATGCATTCAATTATGTCTGCCATCTTATATATTTCTATTTAAGGCTTTACTGATGTGCCACAATAATGTCACCTAATGTTATTCAGTTAAAATATCAATATTTTGGCTTTCCAAGTTAACATTGATTAATATGACTGCGATTAAATCAGCATATACTTCTGCCAGGGGATGCCACCCATCAAAATCTCCTGCCACCCTAGATCCGCCCCTGAGTAGCTATATTTTTCGTTTCGTTTATTTAATAAGTTAATTTCAGGACAACTTTGGGAATTGTGTTTGTTTGTTTTGAGATTTAAATAGATTTTGAAAGTGGAGAGAGAGAGAGAAGCAGCGCTGTCTGCAGTTGCAATATTGTAGCTCAAGCCTTTATGCAACTTAGGCCAATACATTGTTTATGTTACTTATATGCCAGTGTGTCCATGGTTTTGAGTCTGTGTGTGTTGAGCGCAGCGCCGTCTGCTTGTTGCAGTACAGTAACTAAAGTAGGACTAAGCATACCGGTAGTTTTTGTAGACCTGTCTGCCCGTTTTGTGAGTGCACTGCACGCGTGCGCACTTGTGGCATTGTTTGGGATGACCTAATTAAAATAGCGTCCGGCGTCCTCTTTGAGAAACATACACAACGCAGACAGACACCGGTCACAAAAGTATCAGATAGGCTTCAATTTACTTTTGATTGTCTATAATTAACTATGATAAAAATATTGGTGTTTTAACACTATATATGTACTTATTTTTACGGTTTGCATATGAGGTGGTCCGCGAAAATCCTTGATAATAAATAGTGGTCCGCATAAACAAAAAGTTTGAGAACCCCTGCTGTAGTACATATGCCAGGCCTGTAAGTGGCGCTGTAGTCTGCCACAAAAGCAGCGAAGAAGACTTCCCTTGCATGGTTGCCCTTCTGTTTATTCTCCGCTGTGGCTCTTTTTCTCCCTCCCCGAGGCAAGCGTGTGCGCCTCCTGCTTTAAAACAAATGAATAATGACTCTATATAATTATAGACATAGAGCGAAATGAGGCATGGCTAAAATGCAGGATCTGTTTGGTGTGTTGAAAAGAAAACTATATTTATATACTTTATATAGGTATGGCCCTACAATATATTGTTCAAATATAGCATGATATGTCCCCTTTAAATTAAGAAACATGTACTATATAATGTGATAAATAATTATTTAAAACAAACTACGTATAACTACCACATTATAAATGAGTAAATGTAAAACTTAAAGAGTTTCAAAATAAAAGACCTTTGAAGTCTCATATATGAGCTATCATCCCTCTATTTTTAGATAAGAATACGACAAAAACTCTCCAGTATCAAATACTAATATCCCTCCAGCGTGATAGCAGGACACCCCATCGAGTCACTCAGAGAAAACCAGGACAATCTGATGTAGAGTTTCAAAATAAAAGACCCTTGAAGTCTCATATATGAGCTATCATCCCTCTATTTTTAGATAACAATAAAACAAAATATTATTTTTTTTATAGTTATTTGTTAATGTGTACAACCCAATTTGTGTTCTTTGAAATTGAAAAGGATATTGGATTGTGTTTGTTACTTTCGTTGCAGTTGTATATGTGTTAAGTGTAATTTGGCTTGGCTTCCTATTTTGTATGGTCATTTGAAGGAGTTAGCGCTGTTGACAGGAAGTTGTTGTTGCTATGGAAACAATGTGACGGAGATTAACGGCGATGTATGTAATATCTACATTATAAAGACGGAGAAAGTAAACGATAACGTTTATGGTTAATTGTTAGCACCCCCCCGAAGAGGCACAAGCTCTCACGTTGATATTGGAGTTTTCAATCAATTCTATTTGGCAGCCGCAGTGCAGCGCGGCTGCCAAATATGAGTACTCCAACTAAATAATGAGTACTCCAACGAACGAATATTCGGATATTCGGATACAGCCCTAGTTTACATATGGAACTTTTTGAAGGCAATGTGCTGATTCAGGCTGCGAAGATCCAGAATGGGTCTGAATTCTCCTGTCTTCTTGGAAACCAGTGAGTACATGGAGTAAAGCCCCTTTTCTCTGTCCTGAGAGTGCACAACAGACACAGCCTGTTTTTGCAACAGGGCCTGAATCTCTGTTGAAAGGAAACCTATCTCCTCCTGGGATGATAGATTTGCCTCTCTTATGCCCCTGAATGGAGGAGGGATGGTGCAAAAGTGGAGTGAGTACCCCAGTTTCAGTGTCCTGTCCATCCATTCTGTCAGTACACAGCTAAGCTTCCATTCCCCATAAGACTATGTTAGGGGACCTGCAAGCAGCTGTGAAGTTGCAGCTAAGAAGCTGTTGCACTCTCTTGTGGCCCACTCCACTGCCAAACCTTCCATAAAAGGAAGATTGGCTCATGGGGGGAAAGGGCAGATTTTCTACAGAGGTCCTTGAACGCACCACGGCATGCCCTCGGGGGGGCCGCGCGCCCCGTCATAACGCCGTCTTCACACAGACGGTGAAATGCATCAATCGGAGCTATTACACTGCAAGGTGTGTTTTCTGCAACACGCCGGCCATAATGTCCCTGCACCCGCATAGCGCTTTGACAGCACTTCCTGTGGTTAATCACACTCACATGTGCTTGCCCACTGGCTGCCTCCTTTACTGGAGTTACAACTGGGGCGGCGAGTGTGGGACAGTGTTCTGTCCTCTGAGGATGAGCAAGAAGCAGCAAACGCCAAGCTGCGACTACTCCACATCCACGTGACCAAGGAAATCGATCATCACAGTCTTTTTGGAAAGTGCCATGTAGCGTGATCCCCCATGGACATCACACGGCAAGCCGCAGCGGCCACACCGTAGACCAAGCTATTAATTTGGCCGATACTGTGGCCAAATAATCGCTCTGATCCGGTGAGGTGGGGGCATCTTGCGGAAGAGCAATGATCGAGATGCCCAACACTCCCGTGTTTATTTGCAGCCGCCCTGTCACGCGGAAGCGGGGCAGAGTCTCTCTGCCCAGCCTGCTGCCTGCTGGGAGCAGATGGGCTGCCACGCTCCGCTGCCATGGTCATCACCTAGGGGGAAGTACAGACCTGGGTGGTGGACTTCCATGGACACCGGACCCGGAAGTGCCCGACAACGAGAAGTCCTCGTCATCCTCCTCCCGGCAAACAGAGCCATCCGCCCCGCTGGAATGGCGAACGTGAATGGCGAACGTGAATGGCGAACGTGAATGGCACCGCCTTGGCCATATCCTGGTCCCCCAAACACTCGAAGCAGAGGTGGTGGGGATCGGCGCCCGCTATTAAGCCAGGGCACGAAGGACAGGCCCGGGTCTCTAGAAGTGGCGACTCCATGAAGGTATGATAACTCTTTCTTCTTCCTTCAAACGTTTTACTTTCTCTGCTTCAGTTGTTGCTCGCTCACTGAAGAGAAAAGGATGACAGTCAGGAGGCGAGGCTGTGGGCTTGCGCACACATTCAGGTAGGCCTGCCCCGAGGGGCCGGCTACGTTTACAGATATCTTAGCATTATTGAGGGTAGTAGTAGAGGGTGGAGCCTGTGTAAGGTATAACCCAGCTTCCGGTTTTGGGCATGCTGGCTGCGCATCGCTCTCATTCACCAATGGTAATGTTTAGATGGATTTAGGAACCCCCCTTCGATTATATTGGCTCTAACGGTTCAAAAGAGGTGTCAATCATCAAAATCGACCAATGGGTTCCAGAGATACGGGGATACAGGGTACTTATATGTTATAGTTTGGATTCCTAAAGCTTTTAGTCTACTATCCCATCATTCAAGGGTGGTTTTCACTATAAGTAATGTTTCTTTTTTGGACGGACACTATAATTTAAATAGTTTTACTATGTTCAATCTGAATTTACTTTAAATGTCCCATGTCATGCTTTTCCGGTTATTACCTGTCCCCTTGTGTGTTATGAAGGTTTTAATGCATGTAACGGTCTGCATAGTCAAAAACCCTGAAAGTACACCCTGTAGCGAGTAAAACTCTAACACAGAAAATACCTCCCCAAAACGCCTCGTTGGAGATTTCCATGGATGTATAATAAGAACTAGATACAGCGTGGGAGGCGGGGCCTAATTCATTCCTATGAGAGTTGCTCATTGGCGCATGATGATAAAATGGCCCAACTTTTGAGAGAGCGAAACGTCACAGATTACCCGGCATGCCTGAGAAGTGCCCGTATGTGCGCTCATAGAGCGTGCGCAACTTTAACCACGCCCCCCAAAATGCTCGTTCACATTAACCTGTTTTTCACGACACTGTGTCTCAAGGAACCTTAATATTTAATAAACTATGAATATTTTATATCCATATAACGGGGAAAAACTAAAAAAAAAAAAAATGTTGTTTTTGTTTTTCAAAAAAAAACACACATACCATACACTGACCCTCTGAATTAGCCCAGAGCGAAAAATGCGAACCTATTACCGCACCGAAAATCACTCCAAGCTCCCTTATTACTTATCCTAGCTCTGCACATCCAGCACATCGTTTATGATCATAAAGACACAGAATCTAACGGTGCCAGCCTCAACACTGAAAGATACAAACTCACAACAGGGGAAGCAAACACAGATATCACAACACATACCTTCACGGAGATTTTACGGGACATCGTCTCACCGTAGCTGTCAATCTGATCATAAGACTGTTCAATGGCATTCAAACGAGAAAAAACGCTGCTGCAACGGTTAATCCATAGGTTGAGAAAGTATGGGCAATCTCATTTTTTTCATTTATAGTCCATAATTCCATATTAATGGCAAAACCGGAGACCAAAAGTTAGCTGCTAATGGTAGCCACCTGCTGCTGCTATTCCCTATGTATTGACTCACGCGGCACTCTAACAAACAGACATGACCAAATAAGGACTATGTGGGACTTCCACTCGATTCTATTGGCTCTGACGGTCAGAAAGAGATGTCACATGTCAAAATCGAGCAAGGGGGGCCAGATATATATTATCCATTTTTGGATCTCTGCAGGGTTTATTTTGAACCCAAATCCCCCCCTTGGGGCTTGTCCCTCCCCGTCTCCCTCTGCCGATCTAAGGTCTGGCAGAGGGGGATGGGGTACAGAGTCGCTTATACAGACGGGGGAGTGCATTCTGACGAAGAGATAGGTTGTTGTGCTCCCTATCTCTGTTTCTTATCCTACATTTTCACCCTGGACTAGAGAGAAAGCGTTCTTGGACGCCTTTTCAGCTCTGTTTCCTACTATATTCTTCCTACCCCATTTACTTTGAACTATTCTAGGAGAGTGTGTTTACGTTGACTCGTTGGGCCTTTCCTCCTGTACTTTTTCGTTCCCCAGTACTTTCCTTTAATCTCAATCCAGGAGAGTGCATTTAGGCCTCTCCTACTGCCTTTTCACTGTTGTCCCTCTTCACCAGTATCCCCTGTCTCCTTTTTCATAAATGTTTCCAACCCTATTCCAAGGGGAAGCATTGTGGTGCCTTTTCATTACAGCTTCTGGCTTTGTATTTCTTCACCTCTTACTCGTTTAACATTTAGGAGAGTGCATTTACGTAGCCACGTTATGTCTCCCTTCCTCTGTTTCTGGCTTTTCTTTTCTTTTCATACAAGAGAAGAAAAACTATTCTAAATTCACTTGTACACTTGAGGGGTCAGAATTGATTGATTGCGTGGGGAGGTTTCAGGTGATCTTTCTTGAGGGTTATCAAAAATAACTTTTATCCAATGACCTTTTCCCTCTCTGTCTGTGTCGGTGTATTCTCTTGTTTCAGATTAACCCAGCCAAATCTCTTTTTCTTGTTTTTTTTTTTTTTTCTTCTTTCTTATCTATATCTACGCCGGGTTCCGGAGTCGAGGCTGATCATCTTGCAGTAGTCCTGTGCCCTTGATCCTCTATCCTGAGCTCTGGATTAAGTCGTGGACTACGGGTTGTGGCTGAACCTATCGCTGCGGTCCTGCCTGGGTCGTGTCGTGCTGCTTCCCTGGTGGCTTCCACAGGATTGTAGCTGACATCTTCGTGGATTCATCTTCTTATTACAGACACATGCATTTCCTAACATTCGGTCTATAGGCTGTAAAATGTATTATCTCCTCGATTTACACACCGCATTTCTTGCACGTCTGTCCGTCCTGGGAGAGGGATCCCTCCTCTGTTGCTCTCCCTGAGGTTTCTCCCATTTTTTCCCCTTTAAAACTGTGGGTTTTGCGCGGAAGTTTTTCCTTGTTCGATGTGAGGGTCTAAGGAAAGAGGGTGTAGCTTTTCTCATATTGATACTCTGAACAATCTGTGCTGTTGTATTTGCTGCAAAGTGTCCCTACTGTAGGCTATTTTTATTATATGTACAGCACTTTGGCTCGACCAAAAATCGCTTATAAATGTGCTATATAAATAAAACTTGATTTGATTTGATTTGATTTGATATAGGTCAAATCCACCCAAATGACACCAAAAGAGGTTTCTTTTTTCTAAATGTCTCTAAAAAGGTCAAATATCACTTGTTTTGCATCAATCTTGATACAGGGTACTTATTATATGTTGTACTTTGGATTCCTAAAGCTTTTAGTCTACTAACCCATCATCCAAGGTTAGTTTTCACTATAAGTACAAAATATTGTATAATATTTTTCTATAATTTACAGTTTTTTACCATGTTCAATCTGAATTTTCTTTAAATTAAAAAAACATCTATATTGATTCTGACTTTTCTACATCCAACTCACAGGTTTATCATTACTTTGAGAAAAGATTATTAATTTAACCCTTTTAGAAGGGAAGATATGGTCATTTGTTCTGGGAATGTCATTTTCGAGCCTGAAACATGAAAATCAGGCTCGGGGCTTAACAGGTTAAGCACGTCAATTTGTACTCGTAACAGCACCGCACGTTCATGACAGCATGGTAATGGATTTATGATGGATTTTGATATTAACGAGGCGGCAGTTAGCAGCTAGCGGCTAGCTAGTAATTATGCTAATTGATGTACTTTTATATCACGCTGATGTAACAGGAGCTAGTGATATCCAAGCAACACAGCTTAATTTAGCATGATACTTGTGTGGGTTGTACATGAAACCACTTGGTAATATATAAAAAAATATATATATATATATGTATATGTATGTATATATATCAGTTTCCCGCTAGGATTTTTTCTCGCCGGTCAAATGTCCGGACAGAATGTATTTTACCGGACAAATTTGAAACTTCCCGGTGATGTTTCAATAATAATATTAAGAATTGTGTAGCAGAATTTCCGTTAGCAGGTAATTACCGGACTATGACCGGATATGCTGATGTTTAAAACTCAATTTTAATTGTTAATTATTTCACACACTCATACGGGTATTGGGCCGAGGGCGACACCGTACTTCCGGTATCCGCCATTTTACGCGAGGTTCAAGCAGGCCGAGGGTTTAGCCATGTTACTTACTTGTTAGATACAATACTTTGAAGATGGTGAAGTGGTGTAGTGCTGGGACTTGTAGAAATCATCATTCGATGACAGATAGTGATGAAAAAAGTACTAAGTTATGATATAATAAAATTAGGGGTGCACCGAATGGGAAATAGGAAACAGTTGGCCGAAAACCGAATGCCGAAAGGCCGAAAATGATTAATAGAAATATATATATATATAATGTATACATTTTTTACCAATGTTGTTCAGCTACCTGATTATGGAAAAATACATGATTATGGCAAAACTTAACTTAAATAATAATCACTATTATGGGTCCATAAAACATTTATTCAGCACTTTTGAATGCATACAGTACATTAATTCCAAGTCAAGTGCATTTTCTTTTCTCTGTAGGATAACTACAACAAAGTGCATTCAGAACAAAGCCAAGGTGCTTTAAAACTGCATAAACATCTAGGCCAGTAGGCCTACAACAAAATAGTGTAAATAAAGACTGTAACAGCCAGGCCTTCAACAACGACAAATGCACCTATAAGTGCATGCATACAAATGTGCAAACTGGATAAATCCACATGGATGTAACTATTTACAAATGAAATTACAATATAATTTCAAGAATCTGTAAATAAGGCTGTCTGTCCTCATAAGCAAAGTAGTAAACATTGTATAAAGATACATAAAGTGAAAACTGGATACAAAATCCACAATCAATTACAAATTAAATTACAATTTCAAGAATCTGCAAATAAGGTGGTCTGTCCTCATGAGCAATGTAAACAACATTGTATCATTTAGATACCGAAAGTACAATATATTGAACACTGTGCTGCTGTCATTTCCCCCTAATGATAACCTGAGATGGTGAATTATAACTCACAATGAAAATTGTTCAGGAAAGTGGGTATAGAGTAGACATGTAGAACTAGATAAGCTTATGATAAGCCTATGATAAGCCAGCCTTGTCTACTTATTAAGGAAAAGTGGGAGGTTCTTTTTAATGAACAGTAGCTTCTCTGCTTTATCAGCCATAAGTCTGTTCCTCTTCTCATCAAGCACATGAGAGGCAGCGCTGAACATTCTCTCGCTGTCAGTGCTTGTGCATGGAGCACTCAAATACTTGCGTGCCACCTTGGCCAGGTCAGGAAAGCAGTCTTGTTTGTTTCTCCAGTATCCAAGAGGGTTCTCGCTACAAATCGCAATCCGCGCCTCTTTCTCTGATATTTTGAAATATCTCCAAGCGGCAGACATGTTGGCTGTGAGCCAGCCGCGAGCATGGTCGCGCGCCGTGCTTTGATTACGTCATCACAACAACACGTTAGGTTACCAACGTAACCCTGTTCTCTGACATTCGGTGATATTTTTTCGGTGCTAAAACCCTTTCGTGACTCGTGAGTTTCATGTATTTTCTTCACTCCGCTGGGAAACGGCTCTCATGTCAAGAAGCATCAGATCAGCCATGGCACGCTACTCAAAATGGCGCAGACAAATCAACTTCCGGTGAGACCGAGGAGCGAGGAGCAAGGAAATGAAAATAATCGACCTGAGACGGGGCCCATATCGATCAGATCCAGCTCTCCTGATCGGCCTTTATAGAGTGCACAGATCAAACTATTAAGAGTGAATATCGGCCGATAATGATCGGCGGCCAATCGATCGGAGCATCCCTAATTATTACCGGACATTTTGACTGGCAGGTTTTGAATTTACCGGTTTTTATTACATTTTACCAGCTAAAAAACGGTAATTACCGGCTAACGGAAACCCTGATATATATATATATATATATATATATGTATGTATGTATGTATGTATGTATGTATGTATGTATATATATATATATATATATATATATATATATATTAGTGGTGCACGATAATTATCGGCCCGATAATTATCGGTCCGATATTAGGAATTATGACGTCATCCCGATAAACCCGATAACAGTATTAATAGCCCCGATAATAATATATTTTTTGGGTAAAAAAAAGAAAAAAATACTGCGGTGTGGGTGGATTGGGATGAGGGGCGCTTGTTTTTCACTCGGCTCCTCCCGTTTGCCAGTACTGTGGTATTAGTGGTTTAGGAAGAGGGGAGTTTTTCACAAATCCAGCGCTCCCTAACTCATGCCTGGCTGTGACGTAAATGGTGTGCAGCCGTGAAACCAGGACAGTAAACAAACATGTCGTCGGTAGTATGGGACTATTTTAAAGTTTCAGAGTTAGATAGTTCGCTTGCTATTTGTATTAACAAATGCAATGCACACTCCTTCATACTCTGATCGATAACGATATACGGGACATACGTTTCACCACGGACATATGGACCAGTGATGTTAGCCCCGTTAGCATGCTAGGTCTGACGGCGCAGTGGCTGGACAAAGACTACAAACATTGACTGATTGACTCAATTATGTTTATTTGGGAAAATAAATATGGTCACTTTGAAGAGTCAAAACTGTTCTTGGCTTTGTTTTGTTCATAGTAGTAATGCTCATGTCATTTGCTCACTACTAGTCTTTTTTTTACCACCAGGTGTGCAAAAACTACAGGTACATTTAATATATATATTTATAATATTATTATCGGTTATCGGTATCGGTATCGGTCTTGAGAAGCAGGAAGTTATCGGTATCGGTATCGGTTTCAAAAAACCAATATCGTGCATCCCTAATATATATATATGTATATATATACATACATACACATACATACATACATACATACATATATATATAGCCTACATATATATATATATATACATACATATATATACATATATACATACATACATATGAAGAGTTTGGTTCCAAAACGCGATAAACGCCACTTTTGAAAAAAATGAGTTTCCGCCGAAATCATAATTGTATTTCGTCCGTATTGAAAAGTCAATATTCAATTTTACGCAAAACGCGATATCCGCCGTGTTATTCTGTCCTGTTTTCTCACTTTCTTTCCAAACAGCGACAAACGCCTGTCTCCCTTCTCTACAGAATGCGATACATCCGCTCAACCAATCACAGCGCACCACTCCACGCACCTCAACCAATCACAGAGCATTCCACGCAGTGTAAACAATAATGGCGGCGCCCTGAATGTACCGGGGGGGTATGTCACGAAGCAGGATTTTTGCTTAGCCGGCTAAATTCAGGGAAAACTCCGGCTTTCCGGTTCTATAAAGCTGGTTCTCTTTTTAGCAGGCTAGATTTCCATGGTAACTTATGCTTAGCGGCTAACCTGGGGGGTATACTACAAAACTAGTTCAACCTATCCTGGATATGTTTTGAGTTATCCGGTTGACTTAATCCAAAAACAAAGCCGCTCTCGCTAAACTGTCCTACAACGCTGGTTATCAACTCATTTGCTCAAGCCAGCCGCATCCTATCTAGATAGGTGCACGTTCACATAAAAGGGGTGGTATCTGGAGCATTCGACCAATCACAAACATGGAGAAGCGTACTGACAGCGCAGCGTCATACTACCTGAATGAAAAGTCAACTATATAATTAGACAAATATGAAGAAGTTAAACTTTAAACATCCATGACTTAAACACTTTATCCAGGATAAAAGCCACATAGCTGCACCTGCAAGGTGAATACAGCTGGTAAAAGAAAAAAGTGTTTGAATGCGTACATTAACAGATTTATGATATCACTGCCCCGTCTAAGACACAATCTGACTTTAATTACATTTGACTCGAGTGTTTCGTCAACTTAATGTGTTGCTTAAAATAATACTTCTGCATACAGTATGTGACACTGTGAGTGTTGCGCGGACAGATACGGCTCAGCTGACTCAGATAAGGAAATATATGATACGATGTGATATGCCGCGGACTGTACTGTTACTTTGATTCGGTTACTTATGTTGTGGCAGATATTTAAGTCAGCTTTCTTAACGCTAATGTTATAATAGTCAGATTGCTCTGAAGATGTGATATTCTATTCATTTTCACGTTCACACAGTCGGTGATTTGAACTGCAACGGCAGTTTAAACTGTATTTCCTTTATCCTGTAATATGACTTGATCGCTTTAAACTCTGCACACTGTTGTTATCAGCTGTTCCACCATGGTTTATACCTCAACCTGTAATAGATTTATCCTTATTGAAACGGTTACATTCAATGAAAAATAAAATCAATGTGCAGGCTTGCACTGTTCTACATGAACAATACGGGCAGTTTATACATTAAATAAATCAACAGTAGGTGGCGATATATGCTCCAAGTGGAAGCGATTCGCCATTAAAGCAAAGAAGAAGAAGAACTCCGCACAGTTATCCTGGAACATATCCTGCTTCGGAGCACAGACTAGGTTCCAGGATAAGTCACCATGGAGATCTAGCCCGCTAAAAAGTGAATCAGCTTCGTAGTACCGGAAATCCCTGAAGTTATCTTGGTAAACGAAAATCCTGCTTCGTAGTATACCCCCCTGGTCCCGACCAGGTTAGGTTGCAGGCTAAGAGCTCAACTCAGTGAAAGCACTGCCTGCTGACCAATCAGAGCTCCGTGTGCGGAGCAGGGTGCGGAGTTTAAAGCGATCAAGTCACATTACAGGAGAAAGGAAATACAGAAAAACTGCCGTTGCAGGAAAGCCGGCCGGCAAAAATCACCGACTGTGTGAACGTGAACATTAATAGAATATCACCTCCCATCTTCGGAGCAATCTGACTATTATAACATTAGCGTTAAGAAAGCTTACTTAAATATCTGCCACAACATAAGTAACTGGATCAAAGTTACGGTCTATATGCTGTAAAATGTATTATCTCTTCGATTTACTCACGGAATATATTGCACGTCAGTCAGCTGAGCCGTATCTGGCTGTGCAACACTCACAGTGTGACATACTGTATGCAGAAGTATTATTTTAAGCAACACATTAAGTTGACGAAACACTCGAGTCAAATGTAATTAAAGTCAGATCGTGTCTTACGGGCAGTGATATCATAAACCTGTTAATGTACGCATTCAAACACTTTTTCTTTTACCAGCTGTATTCACCTTGCAGGTGCAACTATGTGGCTTTTATCCTGGATAAAGTGTTTAAGTCATGGATGTTTAAAGTTTAACGTCTTCATATTTGTCTAATTATATAGTTGACTTTTGATTCAGGAAGTATGACGCGCTGCGCTGTCAGTACGCTTCTCCATGTTTGTGATTGGTCGAATGCTCCAAATACCACCCCTTTCATGTGAACGCGCACCTAACTAGATAGGACACGGCTGGCTTGAGCGATCCACTTGATAACCCGTGTCGTAGTGCCGTTTAGCGAGAGGGCGTATGTTTTGGATTAGGCCAACCGGCTAACTCAAACATATCCAGGTTAGGTTGAACCAGCTTCGTGACATACCCCCCAGCTTTCTTCATTATCTACTCCAACAAACAATAAAAACATGAATAATTTTGACGGCATTGATGAACCTGTGGTGGTTTCTGCGGTGGGGAAGAAATGCAAGCCATCGAAATGTAATCATGTACAGATGGAGCACCAGCTTAGCTGTTCCAGCCTACGACCTGCCAACGCCCAGTTTGGAGGAAGGTCAAGCCCTCCCACTATTTTCCAAGAGGGCGTTGCCAGATTTTCAATTTCAGGTTTTAACCAGGAGATGGCGCTTCATTCACAAATACAGAAATGATGTCGTACTGTGTCGTACACAGTGTAGTCGATAAACTGCTTGAAGAGCATTTGAACATATAGTCTTTATATATTAAATAATCATAATAATAATGTAAATGTTTACATTACATTAAACCATGCATTTTGTAATGTCAGCATTTCATTTAGAAGAAAAGTAGTTAGTTAGTTATTTTCATGTCGATGGACACTAAATAATATTTTTGAATGGAGGATTCATAATATTGTTTGCCGAGAACAAAATTAACGATCAAGCA
>CALSBZ010046898.1:39517-69742 GCA_943591055.1 Gobionotothen gibberifrons | reverse complement strand
ATTATGAATCCTCTATTCAAAAATATTATTCAGTGTCCATCGACATGAAAATAACTAACTAACTACTTTTCTTCTAAATGAAATGCTGACATTACAAAATGCATGGTTTAATGTAATGTAAACATCTACATTATTATTATGATTATTTCATATATAAAGACTATATGTTCAAATGCTCTTCAAGCAGTTTATCGACTACACTGTGTACGACACAGTACGACATCATTTCTGTATTTGTGAATGAAGCGCCATCTCCTGGTTAAAACCTGAAATTGAAAATCTGGCCACGCCCTCTTGGAAAATAGTGGGAGGGCTTGACCTTCCTCCAAACTGGGCGTTGGCAGGTCATAGGCAGGAACAGCTAAGCTGGAGTCCGAAAATAAGTGCTTCATCTGTACCTGCATGTGCCATCCGACCTCTGCAGCGGCTCGTCTGGTCTTCAACCTTCCTAAATTCTCCCACACCACGCCACTCCTCCGATCCCTTCATTGGCTTCCAGTAACTGCTAGAATCCACTTCAAGACACTGGTACTTGCGTACCATGCTGCGAATGGATCTGGTCCTTCCTACATCCAGGACATGGTTAAACTGTACACCCCAGCACGTGCACTCCACTCTGCATCAGCCAAACGGCTCGCTGCACCCGCAGTGCGAGGGGGGCCCAAGTTCCCATCAGCAAAAACACGTGGGTTTGCTATCCTGGCTCCAAAATGGTGGAATGAGCTCCCCATTGACATCAGGACAGCAGAAAGCCTACACATCTTCCGGCGCAGACTGAAAACTCATCTCTTTCGACTCCACTTCGAGAGATAGAATTATTAACAAAGCACTTATATACTAATAAAGGACTGGCTTATCTAAAGCCAGTTGAGAAGCACTTTAAATGTTTTGGCTCTATGAAACCTGATGTACTTATATGATTCTGTTTTCTTCAAGTTTGTATCTTCTTGGTCGAATGCACTTATTGTAAGTCGCTTTGGATAAAAGCGTCAGCTAAATGCAATGTCATGTAATGTAATAATGTAATGAAATTGCTGACCTATTTGAAACGTACCTTGTGTTTTCACTCTCACTTAAAAGACACATGCCATGCTTTTCCGGTTATTACCCGTCCCCTTGTGTGTTATGAAGGTTTTTATGCATGTAAACGGTGTGCAGAGTCAAAACCCTCAAAGTAAACCCTGTCGAGAGTAAAACTCTAAAACAGAAAATACCTCCCCAAAACGCCTCGTTGGTGAAACGTCATCATCCATTTGATTCTTCCGGGTACGTGCTTACGTTAGCACGTACCCGGAACGTCCAGACCAATCAGAGCACACTGTGCTCACAGGGAGGGTGGGGGCTGGAGCGATTGGAGCTGCAGCGAGCCGTTTAGTGGAGAAAGTGAATACTGCTGAATACACATACTTTACAGAGATGCTGTATGCGAAACCAATGTGAGTTTGGAAAATTGCACAGTATTTTTCTATTTTAGTATACCTCAAGAATGGAATTATGATCAGTGGAAATGGCCATGACATGTGACCTTTAAGTCCCTCTCCCTTTGCCATCAATCCAAAATCAGCTGAGCTGCAACATAATACAGACAGGTAATAATCAACAGAATCACAAGGACATTATATGGCTCTGCTAAAAACACTCACTCATAAGTTAAGTTTTTGTTTACTGTTTAGAAGTCTCAAATATGCACTGTAAATCCATATCAATAGAGATGTATCACAAAAATAGCTCTCTTCATTATTATTATGTAACGTTAACTATAATATACTAGCTTGAACTCCATAATTATCCATTATTCTGTTTTACTTGCTTGTATGCGCTTTGAGCACCAGGAAAAGCGCTTTATAAATGTAATGTATTATTATTATTAGGGCCCGAGCACGGATGTGCTAGGACCCGACGGCGTCCTAGCACGAAGTGCGAGGAAACCTATTGTTATTGGTGGAATTCTTCTTCTTATTATTTTTAGTCACTATCTTTCCTGTTTTTGAGGGCTTTAGGATGCTTCAAAAGTTGTATAATTTTGCACGGACAACAGGACCGGTAAAAATTGCAACATTCTGGAGTCAATGGGTTAAAATATTCCAGCATGCTCGCTAGCGCCACCTATCAAAATCCCATTTCGGAATAAATTTACAAAATTGCACCGTAACTCCGAATGACCTGAAATTTTGCACACATATCCGGGTGGACCTGCTCTACAAATAATCCTCTTGGAATCCTATGCTCCGCCTACTTTTATTTTTTTTTAATTAGCATAATGTTCAAAACAGTAAAATATTCACTTAAATTTCAATTTTCAGTTTTTCAACACCAAACTTCGTATACAGCATCGGTGGAGGGTCAAACACATTACTGTACAAAATTAGCATGTTCAGACGATGAATATTTCCGCCATTAATCAAAACGTACTCGCAAAAAGGCGGGGCTTCAAAAGAAACGCTCATAACTCATCAACAATGTATCCATTCACCACAGATTTTGGTGGATAGGTTTAGTCTGGCACGCCAAAGTACTTTCATTTTGAACGATAGGGGGTGCCAAAAACACCACCAATTTATAACTCAAGAACGGATGAACGCATTTTTTTTTTTCTTTTACACATACTCTGGGGGTGACTACGAACTAAGATTTAAAGCGTCGCAACAAATGCAGAATGTGGGCGTGGCCTATACATTTTTATTTTATTGCGATGGCATAAAATGAGCTTCGGACACAAAACTTGGGACACACGTCAGAGCCCACGACTTTTTCGAGAATGTAAAAAAAAAACGTAATTTTTCAAAAAAACTGCTCACTAGCGCCCCCTATTGTGTGGTAGTCACATATAGTTTCTCAGAAGTTCACGATTTTTGGCACAGACATTCCTCATGGAATTGCGGACATATTTCTGATTTGCTTCAATTAGCCCCGCCCCCCAGGAAGTCGGCCATTTAGAAAAATCTGCGTTTTTCATGCATTTTAAGAACATTCTTGCGAACTCCTCCTAGGGGAATGATCGGAAAAATTCCAATCCGGCACAAGTTCAGCCCCTATCCAATGTGATGCTAAATTGCGAAGGAATAATTGATCGCTCAAACGATAAGCTCGTAAGCGAACGGAGAATGTTCCATTTTTGGCGATTTTCATGTCGCAAATTACTCCACACTACTCGCATATAGTTTTTCCGATATTCACGAAACGCTGTATACACATTGCTCTTATGATTTCGGCCATATTTCAAATTTGCTTTTATTAGCCCCGCCCCCCAGGAAGTCGGCCATTTTGAAAAATGTGCGTTTTTCATGCATTTTAAGCACATTCTTGCGAACTCCTCCTAGGGGAATGATCGAAAAAATTCCAATCCGGGACAAGTTCAGCCCCTATCCAATGTGATGCTAAATTGCGAAGGAATAATTCATCGCTTAAACGATGACCTCGTAAGCGAACGGAGAATTTTCCATTTGACGATTTACATGTCGCAAATTACTCCAAACTACTCGGATATAGTTTTCCCGATATTTACTAAACGCTGTATACACATTGCTCTTATGATTGCAGACATATTTCAAATTGCCTTCCATTAGCCCCGCCCCCGAGAAAGTCGGCCATTTTCAAAAATGTGCGTTTTTCATGTTTTTTAAGGACATTTCTGCAAACTCCTCCCAGGGGAATGATCGGAAAAATTCCAATCCAGGACAAGTTCAGCCCATATCCAATGTGATGCTAAATTGCGAAGGAATAATTGATCGCTCAAACGGGGAGCTCGTAAGATAACGGAGAATGTACCATTTTACCCCATTTATATGTCAGATACTACCTTAAGCTTCTGACACCCGCCTGTCTGCCCGGCACATCAACAAACACACAAACACTCAAACAGACACATGAACACACACACACACACACACACACACACACACACACACACACACACACACACACACACACACAACCACACTTACACAATGTACAACACACACATAACGACATATCGCTACCTGGTTGATGCAGGAAAAATGGTACCAACACAACTGGCGCACATGCCTAAGATTTCCTGGTCAGAAACAAAGGAACGCAAAGTCAGGTAAACAATTTAGAGGGATGACAAACGGCTCATTTCGGAGGACTGGGGGGGGGGGGGTCCAGCGACCCTCCCCGACAGGCGCCCGGACGCGAGGGCCCGCTCATCACTGCGCGCACAAGTGCGACCGCAGTTTTAATTATTATTATAATGGATATCCTCATTTCACCACCTCCACCCACTACAATCACACGCACCAATGTTATATTTAACTAATATTTAACTCCCTCAATCCCGCATAAAATCACATTTCGAAGCCCCTTTTCTCTAATTCCACAACGTTGGACGAAATGACATTAAGAGAACAGAATGTACTATTTAAAGGCTGATCATGGTTAATGTGTGTTTGCTAACTTTATCCGGTATTTTAGCCTAATCTAATCTGCGCTGCTCGCCTTCTAACTTCCGGGAACTATTGAGAGGCTCCACGATCCGCCATTGCTGTAAAAAAATTGTGCATTGGAGTGAATGGAGATGAGGCAACTTTGTCTTTATAGGGCTTTGGGTATGGCCCTACAATATATTTTTTGGAGAAATTGCATTGGTTTTTGTCGAAGGAACCGGAAGGAGTTTACTTCCGGGTTTTAGGACGCATCACTGTGATACTCTATGCAGTAGGTCCACTTTAAGCATCACAACATGAACACACACTTAGTTTCATTTGGTGAACCTGGAATGACTCAAAAAGCCCAATGAACAGGGGGCAACCTCCTGGTCTGAAAGGTGGAGCCACTGCAAAAGTGCTTTAAACGTGCATTCTTTCTTGCATCCAGGGAGAGTTGGCTCCACTGGTTGCAAATGAAGTCTGAATGTAATGTAGCAATGAGAAGAATGACCCTATTGATTTTTTACCTCAGTAAACATTTTCCATTTTCGTTCTCAGTTTTAATCCTTCTTTAGTACAGCACGATGTTCATTCAGTAAATCATGGTCCCAGGAAAATAGACAATAAATCAGGGTGTGCTTTAGGGCAGGACTCCCTCATGATTGACTGGTCGCTACCACAGTGTTATCTGTGATTTTGTGTTTAGGTGTTCTAACGCTATTCACACCAGAAGAAAAGCTAAGCTTTCGTCTCCCTGTAAGTTATGTATTGTTGGTAATTAAATCAATGTTTTAATGGCATAATTTAATAAGATGTTGATTTTACTGAGAAAACAGAAATATTCGCGCAAAATGAATGTTAAGCTTTTATTGTGAAGGTATTTCCGGTTTGACTCCAGTCCATACATGCCAACCCTCCCGATTTTCGCGGGAGACTCCCGATTTCTGACCAAATCTGATTTACTCAGGACTGTCTCCACTCGGACTTTAATACAGCAACACCATTGTTTGGTTTCCATGGTAACACGTCTCTTTAGTAGCGCGCGCAACTGAAAGTCTGAGAGGGTGAGGAAGATTGTCACAGAAAACAGAACAATAATCGACAACTCCACCCTCTGCTCACTCCTTTCCTGTTAAATACAGGTCCAGCCCACACATATGCTCCATTAAGGATGGTGGCTTCAGGCCGCAAGGCAGTGCACTTACAACTACAAGAAGCATGTTAATGTTAAGCTAATACAGCTCCGGCGAAATCCACTAGCAGCACCCACATTTGAATTAAAGTACCATTTGAAACTTAAGACAGAGACTCCATTGGTCTCATTTATCCTAAACTTCTCTCCTGGAACGCTTTAATAACGAATAAGCTAATAGTTGGCTGACCCAGATGTGGATAACGCAAACCGGGAGATCCAGCAGTTTTTCACAGGAGTTTCAGCCACCAGCAGACACACACTATGGGCCCATGCTGAAAGGTAACGAAGTACCTGTTTATTCAAAGTCTTCACTAGATTACATAGTAAACAATAGGAGAGTGTGTCTGTCTGGTAAGTTGTACTCCTGAGAAAGACTGCCTCATTTTAATGTTAAAACCAACCCAAATTGATAAAAAATAATCTTTTTAAAACCAGTGGCGCTGTTTTTTCACAACCAGGGTGAGTTCAAAACAGTTTCCTTTCTATTTTAACCCTGTATGTTATTAATTTGTGTGTGTGTTGTATATTATTTTTTTATATTGATAAGTGTATGCAAGGTTTAAGGTCGGTCATACCAGCACTCATAACTTCGATGAAGTGTCTCTTTTATTACGTTTTTAGTTTACATGCCCTATAACGTAAATGATTTAAGGTCAACCAAACATTTAAGGTTGTTTTGGACGAAGAGACATAGAGAAGCAGACGAAGTCTGAGAAAAGTGAGTGTTTATCAAATCAACAGTTAAGTCTGTTTAAAAAAGTCCTTTTAGTAAAAAAGGCCTGAATAAAGTTAAGTCTTTGAATTCAGTGTTTATTCTGTTCTATTTGCAACCAAATATTGCGTATGGATTACGACGAGTAATGCGACGTAAGTGCGTTAGTTTGACGATATTCTGCTAATTGTCTATGATTTGCGTCTTAATTTGTCCCATGATTGCGTGTTTTAATATGAACAGATAAAACATAGTGACCTTAAGTCAAATATTACGTGACGTAAATGGTTTTAAGGCCCATTTTTCTAAACACACTAGCCAGAGAGACACGTGGTCTTTTCAAATCCCTTTGTTCTTCAGGTTAGAGGTTGAAAAACTCAGCTGACATCTTGTTTTAGAGCACAGAGAGGAGAACAAAGACACTCCAAGTCGCCATTTGATGGAATGCTAATTGAGGCATTCTTTTTAGGGCAGATCACATAACATCACCAGACGGGGGTCACTTTTTGTCAGGGTTGGAGCTAGAAAATAGTGCATTTTGCTAAAAACAGGTTATTTATACCGAATCTGAGTTTGGAGTGATTTCTACTGGTGGATGTGTATTGGCTGTGTTTGAGGTGTGCTCTACTGGCGAGTGTGTTTAGGCTATTTTTTGCAGTGTTCTGGTTTTGCAAATGTGTTTTGGCGTGTTTGTGCTGTATTGTTAAACCATATAGAAATTCTCTTCCCATTTAGATGAAGTGTCTCTTATATTACGATTTTAGGTTTTAAGCCCTATAACGTAAATGATTTAAGGTCAACTAAACAGTTTAAGGTTGTTTGGACGAGGAGACATAGAGTTACAGATAGGGGAACAGAGTAATCAGTAATAATATCAGCAAAAAATATTCTGAAGTCTAATCTTAAGTGTTATTAAAAGAACACATGTGGTTTCTATCTTTAAGATAAGAGAAACCTTGCATAATAGTCTTTTAGGCTGGACTCCAGAATATTCGAACCCAGATGTATTGAAGCTAACACAAGTTACGATATTTGCATAATTACATGCACTTCAGAAATATACATACCAGATTTGGATTTGCACAATATTTCTTTTTAATATTTCAAAAATCCAAACATTGTGCAAATTTAATTTTTTAATATAAAATTAAATTAAAATAAAATCTTAAGCCAAAAAAATAAATAAATAAATAAAAGAACATCTTTACCTTTTTGAAAAAAAAAATAAAAAAATCTGAAGAGATAGGATATTTTTATAAGGAATACAAAGGTACTAGTCGGAGGATTAGTGCTGCAACTCTGATAACTTAGTAATTTTATCCTAGTACTCAAGAACCATGTCACCAAAAGAAACTAAGTTGAGACCAGACGCAGAGCCAGGCTCAACTGCAGAAATTAAGGGGAGGGTAAAAATCAGGTCAGATGCTACGACACATCCAAATTCAAGACAGGAAACATGGAACCACATAGAGAAACTGTTGGAACAGTGGCAAACGGAGGGATTGATTCCAGCAGATGATCAGCTGGGACCAACAGAAGCCCATGTAATAGCAGTGTTTGACTATGAACATGAAGAACACCTACAACAGCGAAATGCATGGGTGAAAGCGGACCAAAGGAAATCAAGAGTTATAGGTCTGTTACATCATCTAAAATACGTCGGTATTGGGCCGGCAGACAGCATAAATGTGGTCCAAGAAGCAGACCTACCAAGGAGGGAAGACATGGCAGGAATAACAGAAGCCACTCCAGCTATCCAAGCTCCAAGGCATTATCCAAGCCTGACCGAAGACTCTCCTCCCGACATACCAGATGAAAGGGGATGGGAGGGGAAGTTCTCAGAGATGGCCATAGAACCAGAGAAGGCAGGTCAAACACCTCCGACAATTCAAGCTCAGGAAGTGCCAGAGATTCAGGTGCACAAGCAACAAAGAGGGGTAGGAGGTTTCCGAGGAAGACAAAGTGGCAGAGGAAGAGGACGTTTCCAAGGGGGTAATCGATCAACAGGAGAAGGTTTCCGAGGTGAAGGATGCTCCATATGTGGTCAGATCTCACATTGGGCCAGATATTGTCCGCAACACAGGATGTTGCAAGTACCAGAATATCTTCCCACACAAATTCTGCAACAGCAAACACCTGCATATCCTCCTACCCGAGTACAGCTGCAAGCACAGGTGTCCACTCCCATGAAAAAGAGACAGTGGAAAGAAGAGAAACGATTAAGACGAAGAACAGATGGAGGCTGCTACAGATGTGGTGAGCTGACACATTGGTCCAGAGAATGTCCGCAGAACATTGTACCAAACAACGGCCCTCCATGCAGTTGCCAACAAAGAGGAGGTTTCCATGACTACGGCAGAGGCAGGGGTTCCCATGGATGTCAAAGAGGAACAGGATTTCCAAACATGGACCAAATACCCCAGACAGCCTGCCATCTTCTCCAATGAGGAAGCTCAGAGGGCCAGACCACCAGGTGATGCATCTTCAGACCAGAGAGGTATCTTGACATCCAGCTACATTAAGCCACATCTGACACCACAGGAGGGAGAGGTGGAATGTTATTAGAACATTTTTTATTAGAGTAGCATATAGCATTTAAGATTAAAACATGCATAGATTAGTAAAGATTAAAATATAATAGAACATTAAGCAGACTATTTTTGTAATTATGAGAAGGATAGAGATTACGAGTGATGTTGTTCCCCCACACAGAAAACTATTGAGTCCACACAGCTAGTGAGGTCAAGACGATGGATTTCCACCCAAAATATGAAGACGGAAGATCCTTACCAAGTCCTCCTGTTTACACCGACTGCAGTACAAGGGACGGCGATACACCTGACGAGAAGCTGTTAAGACCTGAAAACAGAAACTCGATTCTGCTGTGGTGCAGTCTGGCTACAAAGGGAGGTGTGCCGATAGGTGGTGTGTCTCAAACCAGTGAAGAAGTCAACAAGAACCCAGCAGAACTAGAGAGTGACTGTTAGAGGGAGAACAGTGACGGGGCGACAGAGACTGGCACAACCAACCAGCCAGTACATAGATAGACCCCGTCAGAAGACCGGGGCTGTGTTTAAAGGGGAACTTCATTTATTGTTAGTGGAAGTCTAGTTTTTTAGTCGAACAATTATGTGATTTATGGAGTCAGATTACATTTTCACAGAGACACAATTTTATAATAGGTCTGAAGTATCTGTTCTAAGGCATGAGCTGTAAACTAAATAGAATAACACTGGTTGAGAGCTTAGATGAAGGAGTTCTAGGATTTTATAACGGTTTAAAAAATCAGTCTTTATCTATTTATTCTTGAGTGACTTTACTGATTTATAATGTTGTGCGCAAGGTAATATCTCATTTTTAGTGAGGGGCACAAGCCCTTCATGTTCTCGACATATTACCTTTTGTGAAAATAGTTCGTATTTTCACTCTAGTTTAGAGAAATATTTTATCATATGTTGGTTCAGCAGTGTCAGACAAACCTCTAATTCTAGAATTATTGAGATGCATTATCCAAACCAGGGGTATTATTTTTCGCAGAAACAATGATGCATAATACCATGACTGAAGCCGTTATTGAAACAGAGTAAACTATTTTTTGTACTAATGGCAGGGTTTTTAGCAAATATGTTTTTTATACCATACATCAGATGATATTTTTGTACGCCTTAAGGGTACACGGAGCAGTTATATTTATTTGGTACAACGTTATGCGTTTTACACGTTCTGTAAATAATAGGGTAATCATATTAATTGAGCATGTTATGCTCAAAGGAGGGAGTGTCATGATTATACAGATATGTTGATTTCAGTGACGTAGTAGTTAATAAATAATAACAAGTGTTTAACAACAACAAGTATGCCGAGGTTTGGGCCTTCTCCAAGGAGGGAGTGATCCAGCTTTGGGTATCAGATAAATTGAAGTGTATGAATATGTCAGGACTCTGAGTAATATTATCCAAGTCTTGTCTACACAGGTTCAGAGAACTGCAGAGACACCAGACGAGACACCAAAAGAGACTCCGTTTCGGCCAGGTGATTGGGTGAGGGTGAAAGTTCACAAAAGACAGTGAGATTGAACCCAGGTGGTCGGAACCGTGAGAAGTTGTAACGAACTTCACATGCACTCCGGTTTAAAGGTAAAGATAAAAGGAGCAAATTGACACCACCTCACACATTGTCACCCTTCACTGGCACCTTCCAGAAATTATTGGAAGTTAGGACTGATTTGGCAGAGCTGGAACAAAACAATAAATAGAAATAAGAATAAGATAGAAACAGCTCGATAGATGAATTGTCTTTAGATTTGTATAGATAGTACACTAAAGTGAAAACCTATTTTTAGTTTTACACCTGGAAAAATAGTCCAATTTTAGAATAAGTTATTTTTGTACTCATAATTTGAATTTTGTAACTGACAACCATGGAGAAAATAGAGATTAAGTCGAGAACAAAGCCAAAGCAATTGTGGGGTCCACAAGGGATAAGAGTCAGAATAGCATTGTTGATTATCTTCATTACAGTTGGCACCTTTCTGGTTGGAAGGGGAGTACAATATCAAGTAAGACATGGATCCATTAGTTCACTAAGAGAGAATGCCCACATCACTAACAAAACTCCAGCTGTGTTTCAGAGATTTTCACTTATCCCCAGAGCCAAAAGATCCCCTGAGCAACGAGAGAAGGAGTTGGAAACGCTAGTTCCTTCAAGGTTGCCAGGTGAGGAGGTTATAATCAAGAGGATTTACCCCCTCTATATGCAGATATTGGATCAAATTATGAGAGGGGTTTAAGTGATCGGGATATGTAAGTGATGGGGATTTACAGATTAGGGGAATCACCAAATACACTGGATCCATGTTTTAGACTGTACCATAACACCCCCGATAAGTTATGAACAACCGATCGGTGACCAATCTGAGAAATTATTGAAAATGATTACAGTAGAAACAGGCTGCCAACCCACAAGTACAGCTTTGTACGCACAAACTCTATGAATAAGATTCCCCAGCAGATTGTGGCGACATTGCACAGATATGTCCAGACACAGAAGTTACATATGTTCTAAATAACAGTGAGATTTAAAATAATGGAGAACCAGTGAGGAGGTTCTTTTATAGTGTGTGAAATATGAGGTGCTCGAAGCATGTAGGTATTTCAGTTTATAGAAGAAAAAGGGTTCCTAAAAGAGTATTTGGGGTAAACATGTTACAGTGACTGAAAGGAGTGTTTTGGGATATGGTAAAATGATTGTGTTTAGAGGGCGTTTAACATCAAAGACAGATAGTATGATTAAGAGAATAGAGTGGAAGGGATTGGATTTGTTTTTCCTCAGTGTGTTGGAATTATCTATAGATAATGCGTCCCGAGATCTCTCTCTCTCTCTGCCTGAAAGACTGCTACGACCCCAACTCCAGCAGACAAATGACCTCACCACAAGAGACTCCTCCTCCTCCATCCAGCAGTCAGAGAACTCGAGCTGAATCATCTTCACCTGAGGCATCCAAGACCAAGACAGCATGCTGAAAGAGGTATAATCTCATCGGTCCCTCAAGACAGGACATGAAGTTGCAAGCAGAGCTACGAGACTTTGCACAAGACATGAGAGCAGAATACGCCCTCCATCCAACAGCGAAGAGACTGTACAGGCAAAGCAGTTGTGCCACTGAAGAGAGTTGCAGCGGAAGGATTCAAGAACCAGGAGGAGAAGAAGGGGGCCAGCAGAACGTGAGGGGGTCGTGGCACGACCAGAGGGGGAGAGAAGGAAACCGGGAGTGAGTTTTACACATAAACACATGTATCAAATGAGAGAATAATCCTAAAACACACTGAGGGTGGAACATATTCAATCTTTTCATAATATAAACAAATTATTCTTTTAGAGATTCTTATTCATGTGTGAATTTGGGGAAGATTTAATTTGTTACAATATAGATCTACAGTTTAAAGGGATAGTTTTAGTAACCACTCTATGAAAGCAGACACATCTGTATATGTATGGAAAATGTTAAAGGTAGAGCTAAATACCAAGCCAGAGATGGGATTCTAGCCAAGAGTATTGTTTTCACCATTGTAGCATAGTTATTACCAGAGAAGTAACATTTGTTTGTCGTTCAAGATGTAGAGTTTTGAAAAGACAAGTGCTACCACCTTTTAAAGGTCATCCATTAAACTAGATGACCTGACATTTAGAGATGTTATTTAAAGTAGAAACATCTCTGCCATAAGAAAAATTCCTAAATTAAACTGCAAACAAGCCCAATGACTTCTGTTTTTAGGATCCTTGACCAAGGAGGGAGTAATTATCACATGCTCGGGCACCCAAAGCCACACACACTGTTAAAGGGATTTAGCATAGTTCTTTAAGTAGATCAGAACTGAAGAGTAATTAGTATAATGAGTTAGTGATTAGTATGATGAGTTAGTGATATTACACTGGTGTTCACCATTTCAGGGACTTTATCACTGCATAAGCACAGACCACCAAAGGTACTGAAGTAGGAACTTTCAAATGATGAAATTCTGCAACTGTTGTAACTGACTAAAATCTTCTCCCAGAAATGACTGTCTGGAATGCCAGAGTAGATGTTTGGTGATATGGAGGACAAATTGATCACGACGGCCTCTTCTAGAGAACATATTACTTTCATTCCTTAAAAGGTATGATAGAAAGGAGGGTATATTTCTCAAGAGATAACAGTTACAAATGCTAGCAGAATAAGACAACCTACCCCCAGAAACAGAGATGGATGTAGATGATGAGATTGTCCAAATTATGTGAAAAGCGAACAAGCCAAAATGCTAAGATAGAGTGAATCCATTTCAAATTACTTTACACTATTCCAAGATAGTTCATTTGTATTCTGTATTCTTGTATACTATTCTAAGATAGTACATTTTGTGTTCTATATTACTTTGCACTATTCAGAAATACTCTGTTTCTGTGACACTTTGTAAAAACAAGTGCCTTAACACTGAGCGTGGTATGTGAACAGTTTCTGTCAAAGGAGGGAGAAAGAAATTTTCCAATACCAAGCCATGCTGCTATTTTTAAGAATGATATTGAATGATTAATACTAGAAGTTATGCACAAGGGAAAACTTCTATGTTAAAGCACAAACAAAGTATTTTTGTATTTTTATAAAGTTGAGGTTATTGAACCATTCCATTTTTTGACTATGTTTTTATATGAGTTATGTACTATGTTAAGTTCAGATGAAGAACTCATTGATTTCAGTATTCTGTACACACTTTTAATGTGTGTAAGGAGGGACTGTTGGTAATTAAATCAATGTTTTAATGGCATAATTTAATAAGATGTTGATTTTACTGAGGAAACAGAAATATTTGCGCAAAATGAATGTTAAGCTTTTATTGTGAAGGTATTTCCGGTTTGACTCCAGTCTGTGTTTATTTTGAAAAGCTTTCCGGAAGTAATGTCCGAAATACTAACAGTTACTTGACTCCAGAGACGTAGCGTAAACCACAAGCCGTTACATTGACCAAATGAAAAGACACGGAGAATATGTAGAGAAGAGGTGTGTTGAGTCATGTGTTGAATGTGCAATGAAAGATCCTCTGTTTAGTGTGACGGACATTGGTGAAACCACAGCGGAAGTGAACAGCAACAAAGCCAGCTGGCAGCGGGGGAGGAGCGAGAACTGATTATATAAGAGATGAACGTGATGTGCCCTGCCTCTTTTCTTCACCCACCTTCGGAGGACCAAGCAGCTGTGTTCCTCCCCTCCTCTGAACGATCCTGCTTGAAACATTACCGCGCCACATTTGAATTAAAGTACCATTTGAAACTTAAGACAGAGACTCCATTGGTCTCATTTATCCTAAACTTCTCTCCTGGAACGCTTTAATAACGAATAAGCTAATAGTATTTTATTTTTGTTGGAGTTTTCTTGCCTACCCAGCACTGAATGCATCAGGGAGAAAGAGCAGCTCACTTCCTCGTAGATACCAAAAGATTTCATTAATCATGGTCAATGCAATATTGCTGCTTTACAAAAAACGCCCTAATTTCTAGTTTACTACAGGTCACTACAAAGTCATTAGCCTAAAATACACAGATTTCGATGTGATATAATTGCAATAAACGTATTAAATTGATGCCGAAATAACTACGTACTGATATTGATTTGTAAAGCCAGAAATGCATGTTTCCTGAATGGAGTTCATAACCATTAGGTCTATGTTAAGCTAACATTGTAACTGCTTCATCAACACTCAAAATAACAACACAAAGGCATCAATACAAGAAAATCTTTATTGTTCATACATGCATTTACAAAAATCATCCGGTTTCCCTACAAACAACAGGAGTTGTAGAGCTGGGTGCCACGGCCCAAATTGCTCCTGTGTCCCCTCACCTGTGATCCCCCCGTCAGTACGCCAATGAGAACAGTCTCAACGCAACGTGACTCTTTAGAGGAGCTGTTAGGAAGCTCACACTGACAGCAGGGCACCTTCTCTGACATGATTAGTATTACAGAATCGTGACGACTGTTGATCTAGACCAGGGGTGGGCAAACTTTTTGGCTCAGGGGCCACTATGAGTTTTAAAATTTGACAGACGGGCCGGGCCAGTAGCAGATCGGTGAAAATATATTTAGCTGTCCACTCCTCATTATACACTCGGCACTCATTGTTGACTTTTCTTTTCTTTGGTCCACTCATTGTTACAGATGCAGGTTCAAAGGTGAATTAGGTTCAAAGGTGAATTATTGCGTCATCGTTTGCGTCACAACGTAACCATTTACGTGCCTTCTTATAGAGAACCGCAGTGACGCGTCCTAAAACCCGGAAGTAAACTCCTTCCGGTTCCTTCGTCAAAAACGCAATGCAATTTCTCCATCGGATTTTGGAAAATAGCTGGAAATAAGGTCTGTGGTTGAAACACATTTAAGAGACGGATCACGTTTTGTTCAGCCGGATAATATCCACATGTCTACCCTACTTTTATCATTTTCAAATCATAAATCTAGTCGCCAGAAGCCAAATGCTAACATTATGCTATAAACGAACTACAGCAGGGTCGCTGCTTCAACGTCACGCCAACTTAAGATCCATATTCAAACATACAGATTCTAAATGGTACAAGTTGAAGTGTTTGTTTGAACAGTTTGCAGGAGGCAGGTACTTGCTTTCAAGCAGAACAGGGCAAACTAACTTAGAGGACTGTTTACGTGTTCGGTGTAATGACGTAAAACGGCCCCGACAACTTCTGTAGTCCTATTCAGCCACTTGTTAACAACCATCGTTTTTCAGACACGTCAACTCTTCAGAAATCACCAGCGGGGTCACTGCTGATGTATTTAATGTCGTAGAACAAAACGTGATCTGTCTCTTCAATTTGTGTCAAACACAGACCTTATTTGGAGCTATTTTCCAAAATCCTATGGAGAAATTGCATTGCTTTTTATCGAAGGAACCGGAAGTGGTAAAAATGCTAACTTACTTCTGGGTTTTAGGACGCGTCACTGCGGTTCTCTATTACCCACGCGGCATTTTACGTTGCTGATTTTCTCCGCAACACTGCTCACAACAACATCAATAGAGGTCTGCGTCGGGTAGTTTTTAATCATACGAAGCCAGATTAAATTAAATAACTACTTCTCCAACCTTATACCTTTCTCCAGAGTGCTGTGGTTCATTGTTTATTAATGTGGTTCAGCTGCATTACTGCCTGCTGCAGTGCTGCTCGTGCACCGGAGTTTAGTCTACTGTTAACTCACGGCAGCGGCCGCTGTAAAGTATTCACTGTCTGACTGTCACACAAGCAGCTGATAAATATCCCCCATCCCCATAAGTGAATATGTTTTAGTCTGAAAGCTGTTCGGCATCACAACGCTGTTATGAAAGTTTCTCTGGCATTCTAGACTACAGGTGATGTTAGCATAGCAACCGAAGCTAATCAGACTATCTTGACTACTTGTTGCTATCATATTGTGGCATAAGCCGTTTTTTACACGCATATTTTACCGGCGTAGTTTTCATTATGATTTTACTTGTGATGGTCACATGTAGCCCATGTATTGATTCCATCCGATAGTTGCAATAATACAAAACAACAGGAAAACTTCTGCCTCTTCACAATGGTCAATAACAGCGAACGGATGGTTATTAAAGTAAGGTAAAATAAACAGAATCACACTAACCCCCTGATCCCACTGGGAGCGTCTGCGGTACGTTACGTTGTGGCTGCGCCCTGCTGCGCCCTCCTCCTGCATCGTAATCCACCAGGCGCGTTTCAAAACGTTGTGGAAGCGGAGCGTCATATGTGCAGCCTCGCAGTTGTTGTTGATTTTGGAATATTTCCTGGACATTTGTACTTCTACAAGTAGGCTACGTAGTTACATGGTTTATGTTTGTGTCTGTTTAAATCGTGTTTATTGTTGTTATTTCCTATTTTGTTGTGTTGTAGACTACAGACAAAGTTAAGAATAATTGTAATATCCCAGTTATAAACGACATGAATCAAAGATATGTTGCTGTATTTTAGTGGTAAAACAATGCATTCATCATCATAATTATTCTATATATATAATTTACACAGTGCCTGTAAACCGGAGGAGAACGCTGGCATTACTCCTCCTACTTGAAAGACTACGGAGGGATAGGGGCTGCAAAAGTGTGTGTGTATATATGCTATATATGGTCTGAACGTTCCACTTCCTGCCTGCCCGACATTACCGCCGCGTCAAAAATAGGATTCATCCTATATTTTAGAAATTCCTTGCGGCGAGGAGCTTCTGGGATGCTTCGAGTCGCGGCGTAGCGCGGCGTAGCGGGTCTGGTGGAATAGCACCCATTGACTAGAGTGGCCGCGATCGCTAAAAACCCCGTGGCGCAGACGTAACGCGGCGTAGACGCTCCCGGTGGGATCAGGGGGTAAGCCTGTTAGTGTTGCCTGACTTTATATAAGTGTTTTTTATAAGTGTGTGGTCGCGTTCTAGTCACTTTGCTCAGCGCTACTGCTTGTTACAACTTGTATTCGCCGTACTCGCCATGAACTGTTATTGCTCAGGTTAATCTCGACCCCCTCCAATGTAAGCGTGACGTATTTGGTTCTTAGATCTTGCCGGTTGTGTCTAGAGTGCACCATCTAGTGGGATCAACTGAAATGCCGGGTATTGCAGGAAAAAGGCTAAATGAATGCGGTCTTTACTATCATTTGGACAATTTTGTACCAATATTTGGCGGGCCGGATTAAAAAGCCCAATGGGCCGTACATGGCCCACGGGCCTTAGTTTGCCCACGCCTGATCTAGAGTGATGTTAGAGTTGACAAAAAAATGATATCTGTGTTGATTAATAAAGATGATCATAGTGCCTCCCTTTTCATTTGTTAAAACATTGTAAAAAAGAAAGAAATATACAGCACAAAATGAAAAGACCACTCAATCTCTACATGTATTGCAGCCATTCCATTCCAGGGTCTGTTACATTTAAAAATAAACAATAAAAACGCAAAGATTCATTAAAGGTGGGGTAGGTAATTTTGGAGAAACCAGCTCGAGTGCGCTAGAATTTGAAAATACACGACCGGAGAAAATCTGCCACTTCCTTACAGAGCCCCTCCTCCAACACACACGAACGCGCACATGACCAATGAGGGCACGAGATAAGTTTGTGCACAGATGGAAGGCTGACAGGCAGGTAGGCCATCCAGTTATTTTAGCCGGGCCGGCTCAGATGATTGGTCGTGCTTTTTACAGTACTACAGCTTCCACAGATGATATTTTTTAATGGATTTTTTGTCAAAGCACTGAAGATATTCATTGCTATCGGGATGTTAAGAGCATTCCATGGAATATAACACAAAGTGTATCTCGAGCCGGTTTCTCAAACTTACATACCCTACCTTTAAGCACAGGTTTGAGGAAAGATATGTTTGAATATTTACATATTTACAGTGAAACATTTTTGTGATGTTTGTATATGTTTTGCATTGAAGAGGTTAACCCCCCACCCCCACAGTCATTAAAAGGCGCCTACAGAGCCTGAGAAAACACACACACACACACCTGAGAGGAGCAGTGTGTAGGATCATGGGTATCTATTCGTAGGAATATAATATAAAATGTAGTGGGTTTGAGTTTAAGTCCTTGCCTTTTTTTTCTTATTATTTTCTAGAAAAATATTTAATACATTTCACAATTATTGACTATTTAGTTTATCTCGTCACATCGACTGTGTATGCTGACTGAGTAAGAAGAACTCACTTGCTGTGTTACCATCACTGAAGTCAGTACACACTTTGGTCAGAATATAACTTATCTGATCTGTTTTATATACAAAAAACTCACTACAGTGTCACCAAGTCCACTTAACCAGAAATCTGCAGGTTTGACACTTATAACAAATAAACTAGTTTCAATGTTTCCATGTTGTGTGTGTGTTAGTCTCTCTTGAGTGCTCTGAAGGCGTTCATGGACAGCAGGCCGTGCAGCAGAGCGGCTGCAGTGTTGTAGAGCAGCAGCAGCACCGTCATGCTCCAGCAGTAGGCCTGCAGGGAATCAAAACACACATCATCATCACCATTCTTTCCCCCAATTCTTCTCATAACCTGTTAAGCACTGTGTATCAGGGCTTCTTAACATTTAACAACCCATTAATGTGTCATACCCACTTAACGGGAAGAAACTCAACTAACTGACAATATGAACCATTTTTAGCTAAACGAAACACAAGGGTAACACCAAGCCTCTGAATTAGCACTAAGCGAAAGAGTGCTATCACACGATATGTTATACTTCATGCAATCTGCACAAACTAGATATCATATGAAAGCTGAAATTCCACATATTCCAATGGTGTAAGTATCATCACGGTGCGACCAAAACTCACGGCAGCGAAAGACAGGAAAGACAACACACAACTTCACTTTACGGGGCCAAAACGGCAAATACGTCTTACCTTTGCTGTTTTCTGATCAAAAGTTGTGTTCAAGGGCATTAAAACGCATATAAACGCTGCTGAAGGTTAATACAATGTCTCTGTGTCACTTTGAAATGATTACTGATAATCTATTATAACATGTATGGCAATAAACCTATTTTTCATTAGATTGTAACGGAGCTTTCGGTTTTGGGCAAACTGCGTGCGTATCACTCTCACCCCCTCGATTCTATTGGCTCTAATGGTTAAAAAGTGGTGTCAATCATCAAAATCGACCAATGGGTTCCAGAGATACTGCAAATCCACCCAAATGACCCCAGAGGTGGTTTTTTGTTTTGCTAAATCTCTCTAAAAAGGTAAAATTTCACTTGTTTTGCATCAATCTTGATACAGGGTATATATTATATGTTATAGTTTGGATTCCTAAAGCTTTTAGTCTACGATCCCATCATTCAAGGGTGGTTTTCACTATAAGTAATGGTGTTTTTTTTTGGACGGACACTATAATTTACGTTTTTTTCCTATGTTCAATCTGAATTTACTGTAAAAAAAAAAAAAATCTATATTGATTCTGACTCTTCTACATCCAACTCACAGGTTTATCATTGCTTTGAGAAAAAATATTATTAATTTACCCCTTTTAGAAGTGAAGTTATAGTTATTTGTTCTGGGAATGTCATTTCCGAGCCTGAGACCTGGAAAACAGGCTCGGGACTTAACAGGTTTGGAAATTCGTTTTTTTTTTTTTACTGCTTTTGGTTGTCTTGTCTTTCATTTTTTACTTTTTGGTAAAAAATCATCATCCGTCACGGATGATGATCCTGCTAAACAAAATGTGTAGGTATCATAAACATGTGCAACGGATCTTATTTCTCCAACCCAAATAAAAAATTCTGTTGCTTTTTGTCGATGGATGTCTTGCGATGCAAACTTCCTGGTCTGCGTAAATCTGCATCATCACTGCAACACTATTATCGGTTTTTCTTTTTTCTTTATCTCTACTGGAAAAGAAGAGAGAAGTGAAGTTTAATAAAAGCAGCACTGACCATCAGGAGTTCCCCGGGGCAGCCGTAGTAGGAGTCTCTGTGTATATATTCATGGTCAGCAGCGGGAAAACAAGGCTCCCTGCTGTGTGCCCTGCTCAGGCTGTAGCAGTAGATGCAGAAGGCCAGCAGCGACCCCAGCAGGCCAACAACATTACTGCATGCACAACCACAGAGCTGTGGGGGGGACAGTAGAGTTCCATCAATGTGCACAGAACACCCACACACTTGTATTAGTGTACATTTGAATAACTTACAAAATATTATTACAACAAAAAAATATTACAAAAGACGCACAAAGGCTTCGCCTGTATTTTTATGAGTTTTTATTCTTGGGTTATACAATGCAACACATGAGTCTAACTAAAAATGTTTGTCAACTGAATGTTGATACATGTGATATTTCAGATGTTGGTAAGATGAAAATGTGCTGTGAACATACCAGTAGTCTGCTGGAATTTCTCTCGTTGGCAATGGTAAAGGATCCTGCCGCCACAATCTGCAAGACACAGGACACATATCTTTTCATTAAAATATATTGTCAAGCGAGTGATTGCTTTAAAGTTTGAAATAAGGAATTACTATGAACACTTTTCATGTGTTCATATGAACATGAGGAATCATTACAGCTGCAAATAACCCTCTAAATCTTCATATAGACATGTTGTACTGCTGAAGGTTGCTCAAATGTATATACAGTGGGAGTAGGGATGCGTGTGGCGCAGTGGATAGAGCCTTGGTGTTGGGATCAAAACAGGTTCAAACCCCATTGCAGTCAGCATGTCGTTGTGTCGCAGGGCAAGACACTTCACCCCAAATTGCTCCTGTGGGGATTGCCCACAGTATTGAGTATGTAAGTCGCTTTGGATAAAAGCGTCTGGAAAGTATTCATACCCCTTCACTTTTTCCATATGTTGTTATGTTACAGCCATATTTGAAAATTGATAAAATTCATTTGTTTTCTCAACATTCTAGACACAATACCCCATAATGACAAAGTGAAAACGTTTTTAAAGATTTTTTTACAAACGTGTTAAAAATAATCAAATGAAATATCACATGTCATAAGTATTCATACCCTTTGCTATGACACTGACAATTGAGCCCAAGTGCATCCCGTTTCCACTAATCATCCTTGAGATGTTTCTATAACTTGATTGGAGCCCACCTGTGGTAAATTAAATAGATTTGACTTGACTTGGAAAGGAACACACCTGTTTATATGAGGTCCCACTGTTGACAGTGCATATCAGAGTACAAACCAAACCTTGAGGTCCAAGGAATTGTCTGTAGACCTCAGAGACAGGATTGTATCAAGGCACAGATCTGGGGAAGGGTACAGAAAAATGTCTGCAGCATTGAAGGTCCCAACGAGCACAGTGGTCTCCATCATTTGCAAATGGAAGATGTTTGAAACCACCACGGCTCTTCCTAGAGCTGGCCGCCCAAACCAAACTGAACATCAGGGGAGAAGGACCTTAGTCAGAGAGGTGACCAAGAACCTGATGGTCTGTGAAGATTGGAGAACCTTCCAGAAGGACAACCATCTGTGCAGCACTCCACCAATCAGGCCTTTTTGGTAGAGTGGCCAGAAGGAAGCCACTCCTCAGCAAGAGGCACATGAAAGCCCCCATGGAGCACCTAGAGGACTCTCAGACCATGAGAAAAACTAATTGTCTGGTCTGATGAAACCAAAATGGATCTCTTTGGCCTTAATGCCAAGCATCATGTCTGGAGGAAACCAGACCTGGCCAACACCATCCCTACAGTGAAGCATGGTGGTGCTGTGTGGGGATGTTCTTCAGCGGCAGGAACTGGGAGACTAGTCAGGATCAAGGGAAAGATGAATGCAGCAATGTACAGAGAGATCCTTGATGAAAACCTGCTCCAGAGCGCTCTGGACCTCAGACTGGGGCGAAGGTTCACTTTTCATCAGGACAACGACCCTAAGCACACAGCCACGATAACAAAGGAGTGGCTTCGGGACAAGTCTGTGAATTTCCTTGAGTGGCCCAGCCAGAGCCCAGACTGGAACCGGATTGAACATCTCTGGATAGATCTGAAAATGGCTGTGCACCGACGCTCCCCATCCAAGCTGATGGAGCTTGAGACGATCTGCAAAGAAGAATGGGAGAAACTGCCCAAAGATAGGTGTGCCAAGCTTGTAGCATCATACTCAAGAAGACTTGAGGCTGTAATTGCTGCCAAAGGTGCTTCAACAAAGTATTGAGTAAAGGGTATGAATACTTATGTACATGTGATATTTGAGTATTTTATTTTTAATTCATTTGCAAAAAATATTTATAAACTTTTTCCACTTCATCATCGTCATTATGGGTTTTGTGTCTAGAATGTTGAGAAAACTAATTAATTTAATCAATTTTGAAATATGGCTGTAACATAACAAAATGTGAAAAATGTGAAGGGGTATGAATACTTTCCAGAGGCACTGTATACTATATATGTATACCTATCCTTTAAAGAAAGGATAGGTATACATTTGAGCAACCTTCAGCAGTACAATAGTCACATGTCCATATGAAGATTTAGAGGGTTATTTGCAGCTGTAATGATTCCTCATGTTCATACCATCAGTAGGAATCTGTGTAGTAAAGACGCTTAAAGCAGCTGGGGCGTACCTGAGAGTGCCTAAAGCCACTACCTGGCATTATGTGAGTATTGCCTAAGTTTGATCTCTACAAACTACCAGTCTTCAAACAATGTCAATATACAGCATGTGACGGTTAAAACATGATACATATTAATGTTTTATTTTTATTTGGGCAACTAACACCTTACTTTATTAAAGCTGTGTAAAAAAATCTGTCCTCAGTTCAGCCTTCAGCCTCAGGAGGAGAGCCACAGTGTCAAAGTACTTTAAAGGTCACCCATTAGGCAAAAGGCACTTTTTGATGTCTTTTATACATAACTATATGTCCCCGTGTGTAAGGAGACTCACAAAGTATCATAAAATACAACCCTCTCTCTTTTCCTCCTTACCCACATCTCTAAAAACGGAGGCACAATGGAGCTGATATAGATTTGCTGCATCATGTCGACATTACCAAAATCTGGGCTGGCTTTACGTTGAACTCCTGGCAACGTCTTGCCCAGCCTATCAGAAACGTTGCTGTATCAGAAACAATATGGACGTGTTCTGGAAGAAATATGTGACCTGCTCCATCGAAATCAGTCGCATTGACCTGAAGACACATTTTGAGTTGTATACACTGCTGGAAAGAGGAGATTCCTAGCTTTCTAATGATATCAGGATTGTTGTTGTACTCCAAATATTAAGCAACATATGTCACGTAATGACTGTCACAGATCCATCATTTTGAGAAAAAGGCCTTCAGAGTTTCCTCTTCTCTGGAATCCATCGATCTGACTGATTATCAGCGGAGCAAATGATCAAAGTAGTACGGAGGGAAAATATTTTTGTTTGGATTACTGGTCTGGGGGAAGCTCGCGAGTGTGTGTATGTACAGTATGTGTGTGTGTGTGTGTATTTTTGCGTTTGTGTGTATTGTGTTTATTTCCCGGGGAAAACACTCACGAGAAACACCGGCTGTTGTTTTGCCTGCTGTGACGTCAAGTTACTCCGTTCTCCGCTTGTAATTATGCCGAAGCTTCAAAGCTGTATTTATCATCTGAATTTGCAGAAACAAGTTTAATATTCTGAAAGCCAAGACTTTGTTTATTTGAAATCAGATTAAAACAAACTGTAACGGACCCTGCCATGTTATCTATGATTAGTATACGCTTACATTCATAATTTCAGCAGAGGGAGGGAGGGCTGCGCTGCGGAACAGCAGAGTGGCGAGTGAGAGCTGTCATCTTCCCTTTACAAGCTTAAAAAATGTATTTATCGTGTGATTTTGGAAATAAAAGTATCATATTCTGAAAGCCAAGACTTTGTTTATTTAAAATCAAACAAAAAACCCAAACCCCGAAAAACTATTTTTTAATGCAAATCCACGTTTATTTTTTAAATGAGCCGTTGCGACTTCTGACTGATTTCGATAGAGCGGGTCACATATGGTCTGTGTTTACATTAGCAAGCATCACTAACACTCAGAGCTAACGCTGTACTGGAGAGAGTATGTGTAAAGAAGCCGGATATAAAAGGTACTGTCCTTGTGGTAAACCCGCGAGAGACAAAGCATTTGAGCTCCATACTGTTTCAGAAATAATGCTTGATGTGGTTTGGAACATAATATGGAGTTTAATCACGGCAGCGTTTAGCTGAGTTTCTGCTGTTAGACAGCCTTCTCTTCACAGAACTCACTGCTTGCATGCGGACAGACGCTCCAAAGGGGCGTGGCCAGCAGCAGCTGGTTAAATTTAAAGGGCCAGACCCAGAATCAGCCCTTTAGTAACAGGGCTGAAATAGAGGGGGATGAGGCATGCTACAATGGGTGATCTGTTTGGTATTTTCAGCAAAACACTTCAGAGACATGTTTTTATATAATATATTGTTCAAATATAGTATAATATGGGACATTTAAGGTCAGACTGATGTAGTCCTAATGATGATCCAGTATACTATATAAGGAGCAGCGAGGTAGAGATGGTGCAGCTGTCAGCCTTACATTAGACAGAGATTGAGAGAATTCTAAATTACCTAGATTTATGTTGACTGAAATGTTTATGAAATATAATGTGCAGAACATCTGCAACAGCTTTTCATGTTTTGTTTTATTTGACCCTCTGACCCAAAGTCATCCTAAGACTTAAAATGACGAGATACATACTAGGATCCCTAAGACCAGCGGCAGTATGAAGAGTTTTGGCAGAGTCTGGTCAGTGTAAGCCAGAGGGACAGATAACAGCACCTGGAACAGCCCCAACAGGATGGTCACCACCTACACACACACACACACGCACACGCACACACACAATTATATTTGATCAGTAGTTAGACTTGAAATTTAAGTGGGCTCCACCAGAACTGTGTGTAGATCTCACCGCAGCACTTTCAGGGTCAAACCAGGCGTAGAGACGATTGAACCTGGGTTCACCTGCTGCCACTGTACCCTCAGAGGACATCATACTGCCAGACAGGAAGTCAGATAACCAATAGAACTGTCCTGAAGTGAAGATACAAATCCATTCAGTTATACTCAAACCAAGCACATACCCCCCTGGATGACAGAAAAACAGTACAATGTTTCACCGCATGAATAATATCCAATTTCATGTGAAGAGCTCTGAACCCCAAATTGCTCTAGTAGGCATGTCTACGGGAAGGAAATGTGTAAGTCAAATACCGTGCAATTTAATGTTTGAGTGATTAGATCTCATGATATGGTCTTACACAGGTACACAGATATACAGTGTGTTCACTCTGAATGTTCTCACATTATAATAGGTAAGATATATACAATGAAATGGTTTATAAAAGTGTGTTGTACTGCAGAGAGAAAATATTTTCCGATGAAAAATGTTTGTCATTCGAGGATCGTCTTTGAACACTGCCAAATCAAAACCAGAGAAAAAGTGTTGCAAACTGTGCGAGAAGAGTTTTTTTTTAAACAAAGACAGACCACATGATCATGAGACACACCACTAGACAGGGGGAGGACAGTGGGTGTCTTGTGTTTGTGTATTCATGTGTGTTTCTGCAGTGTGTGTATCTGTTTGGACAGAGGAGGAGACATTGAGAAATAGAGAACAGAATGAGGTAGTGAAAGGGGGGAAAAGGGAACAGAGAGAGCGTGTGAGTTCATCAAAACCACATGTCACAATCCTCTTAGGAAAGACAGGAATGCTGTATGAGAAGCAGATGTGAGGGAGGAAGAGTAGAGGAGGAGGAGTTTGGAAGAGAAGGAGAGAAGAACTGTGAGTTCTGAGGGAGAGAAAGGAGGAGGGAGTTAAATAATGGAATCGTTTTTGTCGTGGCTTCCTTCCTTATTTTTCCATCAAGCCACGAGATGCCTTAAACAGACATTTTTTACTTGTTTTCTTTCCTTTATATTTGTGTTACTTACAGCTGATGAGTTGCTCATCCGATGGTTTGGATGATATTATGCAATGGGTTTGCTCAAAATAAAATAACAAACCTTTACACAGAAAAGAGGCCTTCACAATAGGCAAAACAAAGAGGCAAAACTCAAATAAAATAACAAACAACTTAGGTATTCTTTCTTGCTTTCTTTCTTTGTTAAGGCTTATGCAACTTGATAACTTAGCAGGATGCCCATCAATGTCACTTTAGAGGAGGTCCCGTGGGAATTGTAGTCTTTTATACTCTGGTTGACTACAGACGTCACGATTAGGTGGCCTTTCTCATAAAAACAAAATAGTGGCTCTAACAGTATTTTTAAAGGTTAAGGTGCTGCTGCATCTTGCTTGCCGTCTGATCAGAGTGAAGTGACGCCTTGGAGCCAACATGAATATGTGAGATGACCACCTCTTCACCCCGATTACGTGGTGGTGGCTTTCAGGGGCTTCAGTTACAATGACTTTAAGGTGGATCAGATATTAGATAGTTTTGTTCAGCTCTATTTTTCCTGGTGTATGACTTCATACAAGCTTAAAACACTAATCACGTTAGCTCCAGCTAAATACCCCTGCTAATTAAATCCATGCTATACTTTAATACTGCCGCGTTATTAATACGTCTATTGGATGTGTTTCAGTGTTTGACTGCCAGTGGCCGTGACCTTTGTGTGTTCTTCAGGGTGGGTTTTGTGATTTGGGGGCATAGCATCTGTCCATGTTCTTGATTTTTCACCTTTTCTATTTCTATTTAATAGGGATGTTCCGATCGCGAGAGCCGATTGCTTGACGTAAAAGTATGACATAAAATACATGACACTTTTCTCTGTGCGCGGCAAAACAAGCTTGCCAAAATGGCTTCACCAGTCTGGCAGTATTTTAAGGTTTCCGAAAATGACAACGGGCCGCGCTTACCTCGAAGAAGGTGTGCCCAAAAAACAGTGATGGGGTCCCCCCCCCCCTGCCCTTAGGCGGACGGGGAGAACCCCCAGCCCTGTATGGGCCCACTGTGCACCCATCTCCCTGAGTCCCTAAGGCTCGCAGGGAGAGTGCCAGTGCCCATGCCCCACACTCAAACACTGACCCTGTGCAGAGTGTGTGTGGACTAAAATGTGGAGGGCTGTAAGGGCCCAGCGCGCCCCTCGCCCATCCCGGGACCCTCGGAGGTCCCGAGAACAGCGAAGGACGTTAAGGCAAGAAGCAAAGCTGTTTTCCACGACAATGCTTTCAGAGAGGAGAGCTCCAGAGGCTCAAAACGGCCCCGAAGCCAGAGCCTCGAGCACTAAGGGCAGGTCCCACTGCGGGGCGGAGGCGTGCACTACTAGGCGTGCACTACTTTTGAAAAAAGGAGGACTTTTTTCAATTGAACGCAAAGCCTAATTTGGTTAGGTGTGTGATCAATTGTGCTGTGCAAAACATTGCCCTTTTCCCGGGACCCAGCCATGACTATGAGGTCGTCTAGTAAAAGAAAACTCTCATGCCGTGGGCGCGCAGCGGTTGAAGCGCTGTGGCCACACATTTGCTGAATGTGCGCATGCCCACTAGCAACCTCCTTTACAGGAGCTACAGCTGGGGCAGCGAATGGGGAATTTGTACAGTTAACATTGTGTGTAAGTGTAGCATTTGTGGAACCAAAAGACACTTATATTTGGATACAGAACAACCTAATTTTTATTAGAAAACGTAGTGATCTGCTGCATTATACAGGGAGGAGGCGGAATTCGCCCTCTCGTCCCGGGCGGAGAGATTTTCTCCCCCCGCCATCAGATCCGTGAAGACGGGCAGCCCGTCCCCGTGAGTGCCGGGACGCCGGTTCCACGGGGTGGGCCGGAGAGGTGGAGGGCGCAGCGGGCACGGAATCTCCGTGCCGGCTCTTCTCCCTTCGTCTCACCATCACGCCGCGCTCCCTCGTCCGCAGGAAAGCCTGTGGAGGAGGAGCGTGCGCTGCGATGACTCTACTGAGGTCCTGTTAGCACACAGCTGAGTTTCAAAAAACTCAGCTTTATTATATTTTGTATTTGAGTGAATATTCACAGTTTAATAATAATTAAAAACCCAAAACTAATAGTTTATGTTTTGGGAGTACTAGTACAGTAAAGTTCAAATACAGATTATTTCAGTTCATCGAAATGCTGCACCTTAATGTTTATTTTATTATATTCTGTATTTATTTGAGTGAATACATTATTCGCAGTTTGATAATAATTAAAAAATCCAAAAATATTTTATGTTTTGTGATCATTTTTTTTGCTGTACCGAAAATGTACCGAACCGTGACCTAAAAACCAAGGTACGTACCGAACCGAAATGTTTGTGAACCGTTACACCCCTAGTGGTTTGTAGTCCGTGATGGTCCTAATACCCTGCCACAGGCTCTGTGTGGCTCTGATGTCACTGAAGTGAGCTGTAATCTTCCGGGTGTACTGTCGTTTGGCTTTACGGATGCCGCGGGATAGGTCGGCCCTTGCTGCTCTGACGGCCCGTCCACACAGCAGCGTGCGTTGTATCTTTGTGGTGGGCGTGGCTGAAGCTTGGGAGCAACGCGACCAACAACCAATCACATGAATCTCCCGCCCCGGACACACAAAGCAAAAAAGCCTGCTAGCCTGCTAGCCTGCAGCAGAAGCAGGGAGAAAAGAGAGGGGGAAAAAAAGAGTTATAAAGTGTTCCACCTTCCTTCAGCAGCAGCAGCAGCAGTAGCGGGGAGGCTCTCTCCGTGGTGCTGCGGACCTGCGGAGTACCTGCGGTCTGGCTCTCCCAACATACGCGCGGTTTGATTGGCTAGCAGTTGTACTGGCAGATTTTCATAAACGGGATTTGATTGGCTGACGCCTCCGTCGAAGATACAAAAGTTGAACATGGCTCAACTTTTGTATCTTCTTGACGCGAGCAACGTGAGCAAAGTGTAGCTACGCTCCCCACAATGCATTTCGGTGAGGCGTGACGTCACCCCATTCAAGTGAATGGGCAGAAGCATTGGAAGACTCATCGCACGCCGCTGTGTGGACGGGCCGTGAGACCAGCGGGATTGCCGTCTCTGAAGGCAATGTTGCGGGCCCTCAGCAGCCTGTCAGCCATGGCTTCTGGTTGAACCTGATGGTGATGGTGACAGACAGACACGTACCTCTTTGGAAACTGGTCTGGTGACTTTCACTCGGGGTCTGTATGCCGGTTTTAACATAACAGTGAGGTGATGTGAGAGTCCGATGTGGGGGAGGGGAGAAGCCTTGTAAGCTCCCTTGATTGTGGTATAAACAAGATCCAGTGTATTGTTTTCTCTTGTTGGGATTGGGAAATCAAAATGTTGATATGTTAGGCATTAACGTTTTCAGGTTTGCATGATTGAAGTCCCCAGCGACGATGAGAAGGCCGTCTGGGTGTGTTGCCTGCTGGTTATAGATCGCTCGATACAGCTCACAGAGTGCCTCCTCTCTGTCCTTGTTGTTAGAGGTGGGGGGGGATGTAAACAGCTGCTAGCAGGATGGCGCTGATTTCCCTTGGAAGATGGAAAGGCCTGCACTTCACGACCATAAACTCCGCCAGCGGTGAACAGTGTTTGTAGACAACCACAACGTCCCTACACCAAGCATCATTGATGTAAACAATAACCCCTCCACCGCAGGTCTTCCCCCCTGCTAACCGTGGCTCTGTCTGAGCGGTAGCATGTTAGCCGGTCGAGCAGAATGGCAGAGTCTGTGATGTTGTAATTTAGCCAAGTTTCCGTGAAAACGTACACACAGCATTCTCTCACATCACTTTGGATCGACCGGAGAAGTCTTAAGTTGTCCATTTGATTATCCAGTGAGCGTACATTAGCCATGAGAATGCTCGGGATAGCGGGCCTGTGTGCAGTAAATTATTGTTTTTTATTTGTTTTTTACAGTTCTGTAAGTTCACATTATTTACAATTTGTTTTATTTAATTACCTTTTTTTTTAAAGTGCAAACCCAACTCCCACTAGCATTTAAGCCTCCACCACTCGC
>CALSBZ010046898.1:0-31675 GCA_943591055.1 Gobionotothen gibberifrons | reverse complement strand
TGTGTGTGTGTGTGTGTGTGTGTGTGTGTGTGTGTGTGTGTGTGTGTGTGTGTGTGTGTGTGTGTGTGTGTGTGCAGGTGAGTCAGGTGATGTTGGGGCTGATGGTCGTGTCCTACTCCATCCCCCTCCTCTTCACTGAGGTGACGGAGGTGGTGCTGCTGGGTGTCCCCTGGTGGAGCGGCCTGATGGTCAGTCTCTGGGACGGAGAGCCATACTTGCTGTTTCATCTGTTTTCTTTTGCATTTCTACCAATATTGTTTACATTTACAAAAAGAAAGCAGAACCTCTGAAAGGCTCACCTGAGCGCAGCGGCATTCATACATTTATTGAATACCTTTAGTTACTTTACAGATAGTCATTCAAACTAGCTGCACCTTTACCAGCTTTCAGAACACTTTAATGATCAATCATTATAAAACTTTTCATATATATTATTCTGAAATGGACCAATCTACTTTTACTGTCGATACTTTAACTATATTTTGATGATAATAATTTTCTACTTTTACTTGATTAACATTTTGAATGTAGTACTTTTACTTGTAACAGAGTATTACTACACTGTTGTACTTTTACTTAACTACAAGATATGAGTACTTGTAGGACTTCTGTGGACGTTAACGTTGTGGCATCATGTTCCCGTCTCAGTTCATCACAGCAGGAGTGGTCACTATCGTCCTGGACAAACACTGCACCATGAAGATTGTGAGTCTTAAGGCAACACATACACATTCAAGATCCGTTATGATTACACACATTTGGCATGCATGGAAGCAAAATGTTGTTCTCCAAACAAAAACTAAAAATATGCCATTATAAGAAGTCACCATATACTACGGATAAGTAGTCTAAAAGCTGCTACATGCAGCTAAACAGTGTGTATATACTGTGTACTGTCAACACACTGAAATGTTGCGTCTGTGTGTGTAGCTGCGGGTGTGTTTGGTGGTGACCATGGTGTCCACGTTGCTGTCCGTGGTGGCTTTAATCATCTACTCTGTGGACATGGGCAAGAATCCTGCAGTGCCCTGCGTCAAGAATCCGGATGGCGTCTGCAGTGAGCAGCACCACGCCACAGTGGGTATCATTTATATTTTTGTCACTGTCATTATTACAAGACTTTTGTGAAATCAGATTTAAAGTTGGATAATATGTACAGGGTATTATACAACACCAGCACACACCCGTAACATTGGTAAAGCTCAGTATTGCTCACTGATAATGACTAATCTTGAGTATTGGCCATTAAGTTCTTGTAAATGACATACACAGTCATAAAGCCCCCACTAACTTCCATTGGGTTTACAGTATAACTGATTGCCATCATACTAAAATGACGTTTCACTAGCAGGAACCACGCCACAACAGTGTGATGTTTGTAGGTTTGTGTTAAGAACTCAGACACTTGGGAAGTAGGACTCAAATGCACGACCCGGGAGCCAGAGATAAAGTATTTGTAAGATACTTTATTATTCCAAAAAAACAGCAAAATGAACAACAAAAATAGTCACCAACAAATCTCTATCTGAGATGACAAAAATAGAGAGCCAAAAAATGAAAACGCTCACGTAGTGAGGAGACAAACCTTTCAAGAGTACAAGGAGCATAACCTGACCATGACAAGAGACAAGGAGCATAGACGTTACCATCACAAGAGACAAGACGAACTGACACTGAACACTGGGAGACAGGGGTATTTAAACACAGGGTAACAAGACACAGGTGGAAACAATCAGGGGCGGGGCTGACGCTGATGAGGGCAGGAGACACACAAGGAGTGAAAGGTGAAAACAATCCACACACCAGGGAAACTAACGACAGAGGGGAAAACACAGGGGGCCTTTCTCATTTCAGCTAATCCCCCTCCTCGACTCCCCTCCTCGACTCCTATCCTCGATACTTAGTCCCGCCCACAGGAGATGCGACCGGAGGAGCCGAGGAGGGGAACCGAGGAGAGAGGAGGGGAAGCAGCAGGCGGTTAGAGAAATGAGAACTCCTCTCCTCTGAGCGGTCATTTTAAAGAGACGTCCATTAATGATGACAGGAGGCACAGCAGCCCTCTGTCTGATGGACAGATGTGTTCATGACCACTTATATATTTACTTTTAATTCATTCACAGTGCGGTAGAATGATTTGTTCCGCTGCTCTCAGCTCCTCCGTTTCCACTTCCTCATTCTTCTCCGTCTCAAACATTCCTGACATTCCAGAATGCACGCTTTTATATATATATATATATATATATATAACAGGCTACAGATGCGGGGACACACACTTACACACACACATATATATATATTGTATATATTTATATACATATATACAATTTCAGAATCAAACAGAGCACTCTCATAATAACGTAACACTATCAGAGACTGGATATATCCCCCCCCCCCCCCCTCTGGTCGCTACAATGAGGAAAATAAGTTGTATTTACAAGTATTAAAAGTAAGCAGAGACCTGTCAATCCGCTGCATCTACGCACACACTGTACCACACACACCTACAGCTCCTAAAGCATAATCAGGCTACAGCCGTTGTGTATTTTATTATGTGAAGCACTAAATGGTTTTAGAAAAATATCGACTCTTTGCTTGTAGATATCTACTAAAAACTACAGCAAATAAAGAGAGTAGGCCTGTTACACTGAGTGATATATATTTTACACACTGCTCTGCTTTCTGCACGAACCTCACAGCTGTTCTCACTGTAAACATCGCGACGCGATGAAAGCAGTTAATCAAATAATATCCAGGGGATGCATGCAGAGCTGTGATTGGCTGAGATAAGTCCGGCCGTGCGTCACGACTCTCTGAAACATCTCTGTTGCCGGAAATGCATCCACGAAGGAGCCGTGGAGGACTGTGGAGGACCCATCAGTGTATCCTCGGTTATAGCTCCTCCAGAGAGCCTCCTCGACGCTCGATCCTCGGTGCTCGAAGTGCATTTAGAGAAATGAGATGTCCTTCAACATGGCGCGCTGAAATTCATTTCCGGGTCACTATCGGAGGACCGAGGAGTCGAGGAGGGGGATTTGATTAAATGAGAAATGAGGCCCAGGGAGAAGGACCAGACAATACACAGGAAGGAAAACATGACAAGGAGAACAGAAAAACACCCATTTACAAGACATACAAAACTAAAAACATGACACAACACAAGAATCATGACAGTTTGGCTGTGGTCCATGCAGAGGGAGACTCAGAGTCGGGGTACCGTCTCCGGCATGATCTGCTCAGGCTGATTGCGGGCCCCCAGACGATACCTAGAATTAAAATGGTTAAAATATACACAGTTTAAATATAAATGGTGACAGGCAGAGGATGTTGGGATGAAGGGTTGAGGGATGAAGGGATGGAGGGATGAGGGATGTAGGGATGAGTAGGGGTGTATCGCTCGGTGTGAGGCGGAAGGGGAATTGTATGGGTAGAAGGGAGAGGGAAGGTGGGTTGAGAGAATGGAGACAGGCAGTGACCGGATATAAATAGGGGTGGCTGTGATTAGAGACGGGGTTTAGGCCTGGCCCTGCTCCTGAACCTAGGTTAACAAGTTAACTTCATTAATAAGCATGAACACACAAAGCAAAGCAATCGCTGTATCCTTAAGAAAATAAACACATCTTTAATTGGATTGCAGTCAGTTAATTAACTGGGAGAGTCAGGATGCTTCCAGTGTTTGGCTCTCCGCTGTACTATTGCCTACTCCATTTTAGACTGATAGATGAATAAGGTCTCAGTTGTGGACCCACAATGGATTCTGAATCTCGTTGTACTTTTTGTATAATGACAATAAAAGGCTTTCACTTTAATGAACTGTAATGCTCTATGGTAAGTAGACTATAATGCTACCTGGACGGGCAGAGGTATCTTGACTGTCCACCTCTCTTCCTGCTGTTTGAGAGAAACTCAGCCACCAGAGAGAGCAGACATCCATACTCTGAACTTTAATAATGTAGCCCTGCCTGTTCCTAGCTCACCATTCAATAGTAACAGTCACTCAGTGCTTTGGTCCATTCATTCTTAATACATCCACAAACATGAAGTTAACATAGTTAACAACGTGATGACTGCCATGTAGAGGTGCTGTGTGGTTGGTGTGAAGCATAGAAGAAAAACAACACCTCCTTCAATAACAAGCTCCACCATTTTGGTTAAAAACGTCCTAATCATGGCAAATATAGAAAACATTGTTGAGGATATTAAAAAATATTGGAAAATATAAATGATTGTCCAGGGGGTTAAAGTGGAAAGTTAAAGTATTAGGAAGTGCCAGTGGTATGGTGTAGGTGTTCTGGCATTAGGACAGTCTGAGCTGGGGACTTTAGTCGATGAAGCGCTGTGTGTCTTTCCAACAGAGGCTGAGCAGAGGAGTGAAGGTGTCCCTCCTCGTCTTCACCCTGGCCCAGACGGCCATCTCTTCCGTCCTCTGCTTCCTGCTCTTCAGGCAGAGACACGGCTTTGGACCGTATGCTGTAAGGCTGCAACACTTTCACCTCACGAGCAAAGACTTCATATAAGAGAATAATACCACAACAGTGTCAGTGCTAAGCAGGGGTGGACTGGGACTAAAAATCAGCCCGGGCATCTTGACTTCGCCGACCGGCCCACCTCGGTCCGCTAGTAATTCGTCAGCGGGGGGGGTGCTAGTGACTAATCCGACCGGCCCATTTAGTCAACGGCCCACCGGGACGATGCCCGGTATGCCAGATGGCCAGTCCACCCCTGGTGCTAAGGCACAGCCAGAGATTTGTCAAAGGTCATCAAGAAGTACAATCGGACGAAAGACAAAATGTGATCATTAAATGTACAAAGGTCAATTAAAAGATGGTATATTGTAAAAGTGGTATACAGTCACACACAGCAAGTAGTCTAAGTCAGTTTGGAAAGCTGTGTTGAAAGAATACAAATCAGCCGTATATAAATATTTTCACGAAATGAAATGACAGGCCCGCTTATTTAAAGGCCAGTTTGCACCAGCCATTGCAAACAAATACAGTTTTCACTTATATTAGCGTTACTTAATAATACAAATCAGTGAGAGCACCTTGTCGTAAGCACCTCCCCCTCTTCTCATAAACATATTTTTACAGTTACAACTTTCTGATATGAGGAGAGGTGATGGCATGGTGCTGATTCTGCTTCTGTCTTTTACAGTCCCTCGGCCCTGCTGAACCAGAGACCCCCACAGCACTCATCCCCCCAGAGCTGAACTGATCAGCCAATGGCCCCCCTTCTGTTCCAGAGGTGACTGATCACCTGTGTGTGTGCTTCCCCTTTGTCTATCTGCTCTTACGTATGACTTCTCCACAGAGCTGCCTGATATCTCAGCAGGAGACATGTCAGTTGTCAGTGTTGTTATGCATGTCTGTCAAGAGCTGAATATTTCATTACACGTTAGCCAAATGATTCAATACTTCAATATAGTGGGCTGCATTAAAAGCAAACATTAGGGAAGAAATAACAACTGTTTAACATTAACAACCTTAAAGAAAGGACATCTCATTCTGATTTTGTCCTGTGGTAAAACTATTACATCACACTTTTGTGGCCAAAAACTGTGGACATGTATCCTGAGTGGCTAGAACAGGATGCACAGTCCAGCCATGTGTGCAGGAAGTGGGGACTGTCTGCTGTGACACAGGGATACAAAAGTCATATACACCAGATAACTGATTCCTCCTCCTTTACACACACCTTGGCTGTCACCACATGAAATATAGAAATGCAGTCCGTTTAACATTTATCATCGGATGGAGTTTGTTTAGGACTTGTTGACAAGCAAGCTCAGTAGTTAAATGTTTACTGAAGAGGACTTATAATACGATTTAAGGCACCTATAGTAGCTAGTAAGTGGATTTCTAATTAGGCCAACTTCAAGAATACATTTTCACACTGAAAAACTTGAATGTCCTGTATTAACCAGTTTATCCGAATGTGTGGACTAGCAGTGGTCACGATGAGGAAATCTTCACCTCTAACTCATGCTGCACGCAGACACTGAGCTCTGACTGGCTCTCTGAATCTGAAGCTGTTCATGGTGTTCTCTGTGTTCATGGTGTTCTCTGTGTTCATGGTGTTCTCTGTGTTCATGGTGTTGCAGTCTTCTGGAACAGATGGTGTGTATTTTCACTTGCACTGCTTTAGTTTTTTTACACTATTTACAAAGTGTTAATCTTTGATATATTTGTGTTTATTTCATACACAATTATGTACATATACAGTATATCAATAAAGTTGTGACCCAGTGAGTTACATTCTGCGTTTTACATTGTGTGTGAGTTTGTGAAAAAGTATGGGGTTTTACAGAAAGAAGTGTACTGTTAGAACAGGCCTTTTAAAAGCACAGTTTGCATGTGAACAGGAACACCTTTAGTTACAGCTGTCAATGTCTAGACTGCTCGCCTAAAGCTCCTTACACACCAAGCCGATGTTCAGCGTCGATAGATGTTGATAGATGTCGGGCCGCCGATGAGCGTTGTGTCGCCCTACTCAGATTGGTGTGTACTGCACCGTCGTGTCTTTTCGGCCGACACCTTCCGCCGCCGATTCGACATGTTGAAAAAAATTATAATAATCACTCTGATTGGCTGTTCAGCTTAGCGAATCAGTGCATGAGAAGCTAAACGGAAGTGAGGGACCCAAACAAACTATTAAGAAGGCAAATCTGAGATTTCATTTAACTCCAGCTCTCGACACAGGTTCGGGAAAGCCCCGTGAGCTTCTCGCTGTAGAGTGAAAATGGAACGCACGCGCTATTTGTTTATATCACGCAGTCTGTTCTTCTTCTCTCGGTGTATCACGCAGTCTGTCTTCCGGTTGTTGCCTCTTTTGAATGACGAATACACACTACCGCCGCCTGCTGGTAAGGAGAGTTATTGCCACTCACGCATGCGCAGTTCGTACGTGCTACTTGGCCGTCGGCTGAAGTCTTTGCGGTATGTTCCAGTGCGACACATGGCCAAGACACAGGAGACGTGAGGTGACGCGTCCCGACGTTCCTTGGTGTTCTTTGGTGTCAGTTTGGTGTGTAAGAGGCTTAATAATCACGTTCCAGCAGTTTGCAAGGCACCGAAGAAGCAGGCAGCAGCAGACCTGAGATTACTGCCCCCCCTGACCTGTCTTAACGGGACAGCCCCCTGTGAGAACTAGGAACTGGTCCGCAGACCTCAGATTCCAGAGAGATGTCCTATCTCTCCTTGAATCGCCCAATATTACAGAGATATCATTTGTACGCCTTTTGAGGACTTGTAAAATGTTCTCGCTGGAAAAAGAGTCACCATTTGGAATGCAATTCATGTATACCATGTCTTTCAAAATCATTTGACCTTGTTCATTCTTAATGGAAATGTGCTTTTGTACTTTCTCTGGTCACTTATTAATTTTGTTCTGTTTTGATAATGAACTAACTCATGTTTACTCTGGCACTGTTGTAATAAAAATAAAAAAAATGATGAAATGAAACAGTGAGGTATGTTTTGTAATCATTTGTATTGTTTATGATTGTATGTTCACAGCAAATTGTATTGTATGCTAGACAGACAACAGGAGAAACGCATCTACCAGGTTGCACCAAAGTTTAACATCTCAGTACGGGATCAGACTAGAAGTAGAACCTAACCCTCAAAACCTAGCTACAGCTAGGACTTTGTTTGGATTTCAGCACATGCGGAACACCAAGGAGGAGGGAACATGAAGGGGAGATTGCTCTATTTGGAACAGTTAATAACATTACATTAGCGGAAGTGGTCTGTAGCTGCCAACATTAGTCTGCTGCGAGGGGCTCTGCAGCATCACAGGGTTTTCTATAAGAACACTGAAATCAGTACAAAATCACAGCGGCTTACACAGAGAGAGAGAGAGAAAACAAAGTGTTAGGTCATGGTGGCTGCTATGTTATGGAGAAGCTCCGATACATGCAGGGACTGGATATGCCTGGAAAAATGAGAGCCATCACTGCAAAGCTGTCGTTCAAAATGAAGGCGCAATTGAGTTCATGGCATAATGGAAGCACCCTATTACAGAGCACACAACCTTGGTCACATTCATTGAGTAATGTGCCTGAATTCCATCTGGCCCTCTGTTTGGTGACATAAAGCAGTGGTTCCCAAACTTTTTTGTCTCGTGTAACCCTTGAGCTGGTCAAAGTACCCCCTCACTCATCTGTGATGAATAACCTACTTTTTTTCTTGTATTAAACCCTTTGTAATCATATTCAACCCAACTGCTCCTAAATGACAATCACTGGTATAACTCACCCTTATTACAAATGCATTTAAACTTGACATTTACACTTATGAGTGGAAAATAATAATATTAAGACTCACTTCTAGCAGTTTCAACACATTTTGTTAAGAGCTTTTAATGAGACACTTGAGCTTGCTTGTCTTTATAAGCTTTGGTTTTTCTGTGGGCAGGACACCAGGCTTATGAACATTTGTCCCCAAAAATGTTTTGGGTGGAAATATATTGCAATCCCTAATAACTTAGCCCCTGCATCCCCTCAAGTACCCCCGGTTAGCTACCACTGACATAGAGAACCATTATCTTCTGTTACTGGGAGAAAGGAGCTTACATCAGATCCAGGAAACATTGAGAGCTTGCTTCCCCACCTCTGAAGCCGCTTTGCTATTCCAGCCGTTACCACGAGCTACGGCCCCCTAACCGAGACTCCATTCAAATTTGAAGAAGGGGGTGCATGCCTTACACGTAGATATTTGAGAAAGGCTTTGTTAGTGCAATTTATGGCTCACCAAGCTTACATGCTAACACAGAGAGAGATCAATAAAACACAAACACAGACATGGTTGAGATGAATTATTATTCAGTTGTGCAACAACAAATAACAATGGGGAAACATTTACCTTGCTTCTCAGCAACCAATCGCAGAAATGCCCCCCACCAGTAGCAACAATCACACAGTATAGCCACTGTAATGAACACACACACATTTGATCATGCAGCCAACCACACAAACGTCACATGTTTTTCTCTCTGAAAGCTATACTTGTATATGTTGAAAAGTCATTATCTCATGACGTCTTTAGGAGTAATTAACTAACAAAGACTTAAGTGTCTTATCTTTGAGTAGCCTCTCGCACTTCCTATGACCTCGGCATCAGATCGATTAAAATGAATACATCTATTGATAATTCAGAATGACCATTGTCTCTCTAACTCTGTGTGACCCAACTCAGTAATACACATGGTATAGCTTACCATGTGACCTTAATGAATATGCCAGAAATACGCTGTAATAAGGATTCTGCCATAACAGCTTTAATACACTTTTTGCTATGAAAAAGACCTACGTGTATATACACGATGGACCTTTATTAATCCCCGTGGGGAAATGCAGTGGTTCAAACAGCAACAGGGTAAGGATGACAAACAGGACAGCACAGATTCACACAGGTTAATACAATCAAAGATACAAATTAAAATGATGAAAAACTATGAAATAAGAAATGAACTAAAATGAGCATATATACATATTGGGTCATATATACATATTAGATATATTTACATGAATGTGTGGAAACAGTGTGTATTTATGTCCAGTAATTGTGTCACATTGTTGACCCCTTGTTGTGCAGCCTGATGGCTACAGGCACAAAGGACTGTCCGAGGCGCTTGGTGCTGCGCAGAGGAGGGATGAGTCTGAGGCTGAACGTGCTCCTCATCTTCACTAGCTCTGCATGGAGGGGGTGGGAGGGTTTCTCTAGGATGCTGTCGAGCTTCCTCCTCGTACTACAGAGCTAGCCTTCCTCACGACTTGTTCAGCCTGCCAGTGTCCCTTGTGTTGTTGTCTCCCCCCCAGCACACCCCAACAAAGAAGAGCCCACTGGCCACCACAGACTGTAGAACATCTGCAGCAGCCTCGTGCTGAAGGACCTGAGCCTCCTCAGAACAGCTGGCTCCGCCCCTTCCCGAAGAGAGCTTCAGTGTTGTCACTCCAGTCCAGTTTATTGTTGAGGTGCACTCCCAGGAACGTGTAGCTGTTCACCACCTCCACCTCCTCCCCCCTGATGGTGATGGGGGTCAGAGGCCTCTTCCTGCTCCACCTGAAGTCCACCACCAGCTCCTTAGTCTTGCTGATGTTGAGCTGGAGGTGATTGTTGTCACACCAGCCTATGAAGTTCTCCACCAGGGCCCTGTACTCCTCCTGGTTGTCATCTGTGATGTAGCTGACGATGGAGGAGTCATCGGAGAACTTCTGTAGGTGGCATGAGCCGGAGTAGAAGCGGAATTCAGAGGTGTAGAAGGTGAACAGGAATGGTGACAGCACAGTTCCTTGGGGGGGCTCCAGTGTTGCTCAGACACGCTGGAAGCAGGAGACATGCCAGTTTCCCTCCTGGGCCCTGTCGAGTTGTCCTTGAGCAAGGCACCAAACCCCCAACTGCTCCCTGGCTCCAAACAGACTGGCAGCTACTTTGGTCTGTTATCTCTCTAAATGCATGTGCATGTGTGCACCTATACCTGTGTGTATTTGTACTGTGTGTATTAAAGAATATAAAACAGAGTGGAAAACTGACTTCAATAAAGGTTAATCTTAATGTTAAAGTACATTGTAATATACATTTTAGGGCTGTCAGTCAATTAAAAATATTGAATCGTGATTAATCGCATGATTGTCCATAGTTAATCGCAAATTAATCGCACATTTTGTATCTGTTCCAAATGTTCCTTTGAGGGATATTTTTCAAGTTTGTAATACTCTTATCAACATATGAGTGGACAAATATGCTTTATATGTTTGTTTACTATCATTTGAACAATGACAAATATATATGTGTGTGTGCGTGTGTGTGTGCGTGTGTGTGTGTGTGTGTGTGTGTGTGTGTGTGTGTGTGTGTGTGTGAATGTGCATGTGAATGTGAATGTGAATGTGGAGACGATGGATCGTTGGAGCTATGTGCAGCTCAAGGCATATGCTCGAACGGGAGCTGCCTGGACGCTGCAATCATGTTGCGCGCACTATCCGTGCTGAGTGCATGGGCGCGGGAAGGGGGGTGCTGAGGGCGCTGCAGCACCCCCTAGCGGCAGGCAGGCGGTGCGGAGCTCCCCTGTCAGTATTATTATTTGACGGTTATTGCTGCTCCCACTGTGCATAATCTGTGTAATATGTAGCCAATAAATTCCACATTGTTGGTAAAATAATATTGGCCATCTTTGTAGTGTGTGTGCTCGCCAGTGGCATCGCCTGGCCTGCCCCGAATGTTTTTTCTGTAGCCCCGGACAATTCTACCTCAATAATATAATACCATAGTATAATACATTAACTGTGCTTTACGTGAACCTCATCATGACACTAGATAGGACGGTCCATGTACTTTTTGTCAGTTTGATGTTTGGTTTAAACCAAAAGCCAAAAAACGGAAATACCAGCCTTTTTCCGTTTTTTCGTTTTTTATTTATAACGAAAAAACGGAAAACCAAAGCCGTTTTTCCGTTGTTGTTGTCTGAATCCAAAGACGGATAACGAGAAAACCTAATTAAAAAAAGGTAAGTGTACGTTTTGTTAGTTTGATTTTTCGTTTTAACCAAAAAATGAAAATACGAGCCTTTTTTCGTTTTAAATCAAAAGCGAAAAAACGGGAAACCAAAGCCGTTTTGCTGTTTATGTTGTCTGAGTAAAAAAACGGATAACAAGAAGACCTAATAAAAAAAACGGTCTGATTTAGGTTTTTGATAACAACTTAATTCAATTTTCCGTTTTGTATTGAAGAATGGAGAAAAGCAGTGCGGTGGACCGGAAGTTAAAGAACATATTTCAAAATAAAAGACACGAGGATATGCTGTAAAAGTTCAATCCTGGAACCCAGAAGTCTGACGAGGATACATTTATTTCTGCATTCACATGCAGATATGCATTTATAGAGATCAATACAAGTATCCAAGCACTGCGCATAACTTTATTTCGCTGACTTCTGGTTTGTACTGTGTCGGCAAATCCAGTGTGCAGCTTGTCGGTGTGTGACAACGTCATGTTTGTTGCACTCCTGCAAGATTTACCTGACAAATGTCAGCGATGTGAACAGAACTGTCGCCCTACTTTCACCTGCACCCAGCAGCAAGCGGGAGAACAATATCTCATACAGTCTACCCCTAAAACAGCTCACACAGTAATGGAACAGTTGTTAAGCAGCTGACAGCTGAGTTAGAACAGAAAGAAATGCAGGCCATAATCACTAGATGCTCAAAAGAGTGTGTGTAAGGCTTACATGAACTGAATTGAAACACTGTCCATTAGTTGATTAATAAACAAGACATTCAAGTCAAAGTTTTAGGCATTTGCATTTGTAGCATGCTGTAAATATGGACTATGAACACATGCAATGTGGAAACACACAAATAGGTTTATTCTCAATACTCATAACAGTATCAGACACAATGACTTTACTGAGAGTGAAGATGACATGAACATATAGCCTAGTTACTGTATGGCACTGAAGACAAAATACAGTATATTGCATTTACCTCTTCCTCTAACTCTCTCTCCGATATTGGCCTCCATTGTTGTGCACATGATGATAGTTTGGATTGTTTGAAATGGGGCTGAGGTTCTTATCCAGTCAGTGTATAACCTCCAGAAGACAGCGGTCGGCACGACCCCAGTTAGTAGGAGAGACAGGAGTACCAGCACAGCAGCAAAACCTAATCCAGCAGCAATCCACCCAAAAATGAAGGCCCACCTGAAAACATCGTTATATTTAGCATTAAATAACGTACACTTAAACTGATATAGCTTTTTTGGGTGGATAAAATAAATGTTGCTTCTGCCCACGTCCTCAGCAGTACATGGCTATGCTCCTATATGTTTCTCCACTGGTCTACTGTAGATAATACACTGATTATGGATATATACCACATACTACCCCACTTCAAAAGACCAGAACTATCCCCTTAAGGGCAGCTGTTGATGTTCACAACAACAGAAAACCATGCAGATGGTTGTAGTCTGTAGCCAGCCAGTGGTAGATCTGGCCGTGGTGGGGCATGTTGGTGGGCAGCGGTGTGACTTCTAGCTGTCATGGTGATGTTCATATGACAAGGGACTGCCTGCTTGAACTTTACAGAGAGCAGAGTCCACTAGTGGCACCTCACAGGGATATCTATGGTGCAGAAGCAGCGGTGAAGTCCTTGTATATCCCTGGCACTTTGAGGGCAGACAGATCCAGCAGCTCTCAGCTCTCAGAGACATCAACACATAAACTATTCTGTGTGCATAGCTGACTTTCACATAACTACTAATCTCTCACTTTACTCTCTCTGACATTGTTCTCTGCTATGGATTGCGGACATCCCAGCCACGTTCTCTACCGGGCCTGGTTTTACACACTGGGTTTAAGCAAGATATAGAAATTATGAGACATGATGAGTATGTAGTTTTAGTATTTGAATTACAATGACATTATTCTCAGACTTGCCATAGTTCTTGCTTTGTACCACTGCTGCTCTGTAGAGCTGAGTACTGGGGACCCACTGGGAGTCATGTGACTGGAGCAGGAGAGTAACACACGTCACACCTGCAGCCATGATGCTGCACAACACAACTGTGACCTCTGTGCAGCACACACAGACCAGTCAGTCCATTTCTGGGGAGTAGCTACCTTGTGCTAGTTATATTAAAGTTTATGTTTTACTAATGGCTGTGTCTAACATGTCTGAAATGAGCCAAATCCCCAGGAACATGTTTAACCAGACGGTAACTAAGACAGTAACACTTCATCCTGAACTCACTGTTTACTGTGTGAACTGTTTTAGGGGTCGACTGTATGATATATCGTTCTCCCGCTTGCTGCTGGGCACAGGTGAAAGTAGGGCGACAGTTCTGTTCACATCACTGACATTTGTCACAGGTAAATCTTGCAGGTATGCAACAAACATGACGTTGTCACCAGTCTATGGTTAAATAAAGTTATGCACACTGCTTGCATACGCATATCTGCATGTGAATGCAGAGATAAACTTATCCTCGTTAAGAATGCACATGCTGTCCCTCCTCTGTCTTTCAATGTAGTCAAACTTGTTGAAGAAAAACAATACGTTACAGAAATAAAAGCTTAATTACTCACCCTCCTAATTGTAGACGTAACTTCACAAGTACAACTTGAAACATTTCTCCCGTTTGCTGCTGGGTGCAGGTGAAAGTAGGTCGACATTTCTGTTCACATCACTGACATTTGTCACAGCAGGTAAATCTTGTAGGTATCGCAACAAATATGATGTTGTCACACAGCGACAAGCTGGACACTGGATTGACCAAATAACTACACACTCTTATTTACATTAGACACGTTATTCAAAACCGACAGCCTGTGTGTTGCCACTGAAATACCACACTCAATTATCAAACCCCTGCCCCCAGAATGCACATGTTAAAAGCCATGTAACCAATTAGATCACTTAGAAACCTGAGCTTGAACAATTTGCTGTGCACAACAATGGAGGCCAATTTTGGAGAGAGAGTTAAAGGAAGAGGTAAATGCAATATACTGTATTTTGTCTTCAGTGCCATACAGTAACAGTACAGTATGTTCATGTCATCTTCACTCTCAGTAAAGTCATTGTGTCTGATACTGTTATGAGTATTGAGAATAAACCTATTTGTGTGTTTCCACATTGCATGTGTTCATAGTCCATATATACAGCGTGCTACAAATGAAAATGCCTACAACTTTGACTTGAATGTCTTGTTTATTAATCAACTAATGGACAGTGTTTCAATTCAGTTCATGTAAGCCTTACACACACTCTTTTGAGCATCTAGTGATTATGGCCTGCATTTCTTTCTGTTCTAACTCAGCTGTCAGCTGCTTAACAACTGTTCCATTACTGTGTGAGCTGTTTTAGGGGTAGACTGTATGAGATATTGTTCTCCCGCTTGCTGCTGGGTGCAGGTGAAAGTAGGGTGACAGTCAGGTAAATCTTGCAGGAGTGCAACAAACATGACGTTGTCACACACCGACAAGCTGCACACTGGATTTGCCGACACAGTACAAACCAGAAGTCAGCGAAATAAAGTTATGCGCAGTGCTTGCATAATTGTATTGATCTCTATAAATGCATATCTGCATGTGAATGCAGAAATAAATGTATCCTCGTCAGACTTCTGGGTTCCAGGATTTAACTTTTACAGCATATCCTCGTGTCTTTTATTTTGAAAATGTTCTTTAACTTCCGGTCCACCGCACTGCTTTTCTCCATTCTTCAATACAAAACGGAAAATTGAATTAAGTTGTTATCAAAAACCTAAATTAGACCGTTTTTTTTATTAGGTCTTCTTGTTATCCGTTTTTTGACTCAGACAACATAAACAGCAAAACGGCTTTGGTTTCCCGTTTTTTCGCTTTTGATTTAAAACAAAAAAAGGCTCGTATTTCCACTGTAGCGCCCCTGGTGCTCGCGCTTTTGTGCGTGCTCTATAGTGCCCGTAATAGTGTTCACTGGAGTCCAGCACCTCAGCACCCCCACTCAAAATACCTTCCCGCGCCTCTGGCTGACCCCCTGATCCCACCGGGAGCGTCTACGCCGCGTTACGGCTGCGCCGCGGGGTTTTTAGCGATCGCGGCCACTCTAGTCAATGGGTGCTATTCCACCAGACCCGCTACGCCGCGACTCGAAGCGTCCCAGAAGCTCCTCGCCCCAAGGAATTTCTAAAACATAGGATTAATCCTATTTTTGACGCGGCGCAGCCATAAGGTAATGTCGGGCAGGCAGGAAGTGGAACGTTCAGACCATATATAGCATATATACACACACACACACAAACTAATTTTGCAGCCCCTATCCCTCCGTAGTCTTTCAAGTAGGAGGAGAAATGCCAGCGTTCTCCTCCGGTTTACAGGCACTGTGTAAATTATATATATAGAATAATTATGATGATGAATGCATTTTTTTACCACTAAAATACAGCAACATATCTTTGATTCATGTCGTTTATAACTGGGATATTACAATTATTATTAACTATGTCTGTAGTCTACAACACAACAAAATAGGAAATAACAACAATAAACACGATTTAAACAGACACAAACATAAACCATTTAACTACGTAGCCTACTTGTAGAAGTACAAATGTCCAGGAAATATTCCAAAATCAACAACAACTGTGAGGCTGCACATATGACGCTCCACTTCCGCAACGTTTTGAAACGCGTCTGGTGGGTTACGACGCAGGAGGAGGTCGCAGCAGGGCGCAGCCACAACGTAACGTAGCGCAGACGCTCCCAGTGGGATCAGGGGGTGAGTGTGCTGACTTCGTACAATGTCCCTCTGTCTGGCTACCTGCATAAAGTCAAGTGTTCGGCGCAGTTGTCGGCGAAATGTCGCTCCTCTGTTTTCATTGAAACAGCTCCTTATATCCGTTAGCGCAGCTAGCTAGCACCAGATGCTAACAACAACAATACACGTAAGGTGTGCCTCGCTCGCTCACGCCACACATACACACACCCTCCCGGTCCTCCCGATGGCCAGTCCGGGCCTGCCGGTGAGCGTGGAAGTGTGGTCTGCCACAAGCGGGCAGCAGGAGCGAGGCTGTCAGCATCAGCTTGTAGATGGTATTTTAAACTCGATCTGCTCTGAAATGACGGGGCGGCCGAGGAAAAAAAATACACATGCGTTAATCGCGTTAAAATAATTAGTGGCGTTAATTTTTTTTTTGACAGCCCTAATACATTTACATTTGTGGTACCACTCGCGGTGAAGGAGCAGCAAGCCAATTGGCCGATGCAGAACGAAGTGCACGTGCTGGAGTGTATGGTTTGACCAAGGCCTGGCTGTGGGAAGGGGCTGATCCATCCACAGCTTGGTGGGCCAGCACCAGGGTCCGGAAGAGGATGGCACAGGTGGAACAGCCAGGAGGAAGCTGCAGTAGTGAAGGTGTGAGAGGACCAGAGCCTGGACCAGGACTTGCATCACCTTAAGGTCAGTAGAGGTCGTATCCTTCTGATGTTGTTGTTGTATCTGCAGGAGCCATGTTAGCAGTGAGAGAAAGTTTGATGTGTCACACAGAGTCTTTGCAGTCTGGGTGGAGGAAACAACCCGGGGCTGATGTTAATAGAAAGGTCAGGTATGGGAGAGTCCTTACCTGGAAGAAAGAAGAAATAGCTTTTTTTATTCTAAGAGATTGTTTGCTTTATAGAATTCAGTCTCGACACTCTAAGACGAAAACTTGTGCAAAATAGAGTGGCGAGACTGAATTCTGGTTAAGTTTGAGTAAGAAAACGGTTCATGAATTTTTTAGAGATATGGTCATCGAACGTTTCTTGTTTTAAAACAATGAAAAGTAATCCACAGTTTAGCGAGCATTGACTTATTGCTGACTGTGAGAAAGAATGAAATACAAGGGAAAAGGGAAGTAAATATTGAGAAATGTGCTGGAATTGATGACAGAGCAAATGCCCTGGCTATATCTTTCGAAATGTTGGTCTGGTCACCACTTTTGTCCCACTTGAATTATTGCCATGTATTACACACTTCATGGTTTCCAGAGGATAATTCCTACGTGCAACCCCACAGCACAAATGTCAAATCATTGCCCATCTTCTAAGAATCTTGTGGTTCATCAATATTTTTTTTATCTGCCATCTGAGTGTCAAACTGTCTGTACTGAGTGTGTGCTATTTAGTCCTGCATGTGTGTACGATTTAATTAAACAAACTCCAGAACAACAACACTGCGATCGACCGGTCGATCGCGGGGAGATTCCCAGTCGATCGCGAGATGTGTCTAAAAATAGAACAACAATATTCTGTTTTATCGTTAATGTCCTAATCTTCCTGTGCCAGAATAATGCACTTGAACGCATCAAAGCTTTGCGATTGTCCGGCGTGACTCCATGTGTCGGGGCGTGGCTGGTGGGCAGTGGGCACTAGTTTGCTGACGTTGTCCGTGTCAACAGGAGTGAAAGTCCGCACACACACAAGACCGCAATTATGGCAGAAGAAAAAAAGCCCAAAATATATAATGTTCACTCCGAGTGGGAGGATGATTATTTTTGTATCTATTCCAATTCAAAGTCCATCTGTCTCATCTGCAATGCGAGCGTGGCTTTATCGAAGAAGGGTAATTTAGGAGCGGCATTTCAAAACAGTGCACAAACGCTACGAGACGGAATTCCCTCCTAATTCTGCCCTACGCTCCCAAAAGGGGAGGGGCCTGAAAGGTATGAGGTGTGACTTGTGCCAAAGAACAGATAACTAAGCTGACTGAGCGGAGAACTAACGTGTCAACGTGCGCCAACGCCTCCATCAATTTTGAATGGGTTGACGTAGAATACAGGCGACGTCACGGCAACGTATCATAGGTGCCCTCAAAGTACACGCTCACGTGGCGGCGGCGTAGCTTAGAAAGCGCTATCTTAGATATGCGTGTTGATAACGTACGTGTGGATAAGCGTGTGGATAAGCGTGTGGATAACGTACGTCTCGCCTCCGTTAGCATTGTATAGTATCTATCTGGTACGGGGATTAATAAGAGTTGTGTCTAGCAGCTCTCTCTCTCTCTCTCTCGCTCTGGAACAGCTGATCGCTGCACGGCGATCAGCTGTCCCTCCCTCAAGGTGTGTGTGGGTGTGTCTGTGTGTCTCATTCACTGTCCCTCAGGTTGTGGCATGTTTCGATTGCCAGTTTGTGGCTTGTATGTCTTGTGAACGCAACGCTGGCATAATATGATGTGGCCTGCTGACATGGCCTCTAATAAACACACAGGACTAAAATAATACGTGTTTAATTCAGCCCAGATGCGGTGACTGCAGGCCAAATCCATTAATACGGCATATATTGAAGTTGTTCAAAGTTGCACCGGTATGAGCCGCAGTTACCTCATTCACACCAACGCAACTCCGGTTCAAGCTCCGTGCTAGAGCTTTTCAGGTTCAGAACCGGTTCTTCGGTTTAGCTCCGGCTCTTTTCACACCGCCCAGAGTCCGACTGGTGCTGCGTCGTTGCGTCATTGTTTGCATCATGACGTAACCGTTTGCGTGCCTGCTTCATGAAGCCAAACCGTGCGGAAACCCCTCACAGCTCACACAGACAACAACAACAATGGCCGATTGTGCTCCAGCTTCCTCTGTACCTCTTCGGAAGACCAGATTCCCAGTAGGTAGCTGGTCTCTTCAGTGGACCACTGCTGCTTGTTAAGTTTCTCCATCGTTGTGTACAAACTGGATAAAACGCCTGCTTTTTGTTGTTGTTCAGGAGTTGATCCTGCCCCTGCCCCTGCCCCTGGCTTCCCTCCACTGGCTTCCTGTCCATTTTAGAGTTCATTTTAAGATTTTATTGTTTGTTTTTAAATCGCTCAATGGGCTGGGCCCTCAGTACATCTCCGACCTCCTACAGGTGTACACCCCCTCAAGGGCTTTGAGGTCGGCTGATCAGCTGCTGCTAGTAGTCCCTAAAACCAAGAAAAAGACCAGGGGAGATCAAATGTCAAATTGTCGCCCACCCTTCAAACGTTTAAGTCCCGCCTAAAGACCCACCTCTTTTCCCTCGCTTTCGAGTCAGTTTGAGCTGTGTTATCGATTTTTATGCTTTTATTTGTCTGTGCATAGTCCTTATGTGCCTTTTATCTATTCTTATGTATGCCTTTTATCTATTCTTATGTGTGCCTTTTATCTATTATTGTAATATTATATTTTATTATAATGTTATGTGGCTGTGAAGCACTTCGGTAAACCCTCTGTTTTTAATATGTGCGAAATAAATAAAGTGGATTGGATTGGATTGGATTGTTCCACTCTCCGTTTCTCACGAGACCAGCGCGCTGCTGTTTACATTAGTGTGGACTGGACCGACATAATAAATCATTGGATAGTGTTTCTCAAATGAAGGGGGACAATAAGGAAATAAAGTAATGTTTTAAGACTCAGTGCGAGTTATTACTTTCTACCTTTACTTGGCATTCTTCAAAAATACAAAGACATTGCAGAACATCGTTTCACGTCTTTGTGCAGCCTTTCTCAGCAGTAGAGTAATGTGTTGGCGAACCTTTGTTTCCTCCTGACAGCTCACTTAAAGGTATACTCAATTCAATGCAATAGCTTTATTAGCATAACCTCAGTTACATATAGTATTGCCAAAGCTTTGTATAGTTGCAACATCTAGGCCTATACAAAATATATATACTCCCCCTTGTGGCCAAAGGGGGACACAACTCTTGTCTTCAGATGTACGCTTGAGTGCAGCAAAATGTAGCACAGTGACTATTTTGTCAACTAAACATCATAAAACAATACATATTTTAGTAAACGGGACATTATAATCTCCGCACATTAACTCTATATTTGCCTCTGCCATGGTGCCAAAATGAAATGAAATAAAATAAACAATATATAGGGGTTGCTTCTTCTCTGAACTTCTATGTATACTGCATCCCTCCATATCAAATAAACCATAAACTAATACATAAAGTCGTGTTCACTGCAGCGATCTATTTCACTGTTACGACCCTGGGTCATTAGGTCATGTGTGTGTACATTTTTCCCTCCTCCTGTGTGTGTGTGTGTGTGTGTGTGTGTGTGTGTGTGTGTGTGTGTGTGTGTGTGTGTGAGCAAACAGGTGGTGCCCGTTAGCTGATTAGCTACTTCAGCATGCTGATTGGTCCACCTGGGGAGACGGGAGGATATTGAGGCCCAATCCCAAACCACTCCCTCGACCCTACCCCTCCGTGACGGAGAGGACTCCGTCTGTTGGCACACTCGCAGCTGAATGAAGTTCCCTCCATTAAGGGTTAAGGGTATAAATACAGCGGCAAGCTTTGGGACGGCCTCCCCTCTCTCCGGCAGAAACAGGAAATGCCGTAACTGTATGTAACAACGGTTTCAAATCAGCATCTCTTAGACAAAAAGTTAAAAATTAATAACTCAAATAAAACTCCAAACATCTTTCATTGTGTTACTTTTTTGTAAAGCTCTTTTAGTTTTAAACCTGATGTTTATAAGCTTCTTAGTTTTTGCAACAGTCTGTAAATATACACAATTTTATAAAAATAAAAATCTAATGTAATCTTGGTAAATCAAATTAACACGTGCAGATTTCTAAATACATGTTCACAAAGGCATGTTTTAGTTAAATCAACATATTAATTATCGTTTACAAAAATAACCACATGGAACTCACATTTGTATGATGTTGTTTCCTCCATGCCCGAAAAACGGTTGCACACCTGTGAATGAGATTATCAAGCCTGCATCCATGCAAACTCGCTGTCGGAGGCTTTTATAACCCACTACCCCTCCGCCCTGATTGCTTTGGACCAGCCCTCAATGTGGTGGACCCTCCGCGTGAACGCGCAAACGGAGGGGTAGGGTGTAGGGGTAGGGTGTAGGGGGCGGTTTGGGAATGGGCCTAAGCTGCAGCCGTGCAGTTCCTCGGCCGCTCTGACTGACTCAACTTCTCCTACTCCCAATGTGGCGCTTGCTTAGAGATTTTGTCCTATGGTTGTTTTTGCGTTCAGAGCATACAAGAGGTGTAACATTATTTTAATACCAAAATTATATTGAAATAGAGTCTCGCTTGAACAGCAACGTAGCTGTCACATTAAGGTCTGTTCTGTTTAAATTGATTATAGTCTATTATCAATTCAGGTTAAGAAACTAGTGTTGCTTGCATCCTATTTTAAAGGCATTTCTTTTTATACTATACTAAAATGCAACAAAAAAAGGGTTTGATTCTATTAATGTTGTCTTTTTTATTGCACTTTGGCAGCAGATTCCTGTGTAGCTTCAGATCTGAGTTGTCTTATTAGTAAGCCTCATTTATACTTTTGTAGCAACACTATTTACATAATGGCAAAGAAAGGGTTCAGAGTCTTTTCTTTTTTTCCTGTGTCATATGTGGCAGCACTGTGTTTCTTGAAAACATTACCCACTGTAGAATGTGAGGTGTGAATAAACTCCAACTCTGTATCAACAACACTGTTGTGTAGCTTCAGTTAAATACTTGTATGTGTGTAGATTAGAAAGAGGTAAGATAAAGGATCTGCAGTATTTTATGAAGTATTAATCGTACAAAGGTCAGTTTTATACAAGTAGAAGTGTGTATTTACCTGGTAGTAGGCTGTCAGTAATGGCTACGCCTCTCTATTTGGACTGGTAGATATCCGCAGACTGGCAACTTTAAAAGTAGCTCTCGGTTCAAAAAAGGCTGGGCACCCCTGGGGCCTGTACTACGAAGCTGGTTCAACCTAACCTGGATATGTTTGAGTTAGCCGGTTGGCCTAATCCAAAACATACGCGCTCTCGCTAAACGGTACTACGACGCGGGTTATCAAGTGGATCGCTCAAGCCAGCCGTGTCCTATCTAGTTAGGTGCGTGTTCACTTAAAAGGGGTGGTATTTGAAGCATTCGACCAATCGGAGTCATCATGGATAAACCAAGAGCCACGTACTTCACTGCGGAGGAGCAGACAATAATCATGAGCCGATACGAAGATGTGAAACACATAATTCAGGCTAAAAGTAGCACACTGGTGGCTGCCAAACGTCGCAAGCAAAGTTGGCAGGACATTGCAGACTCTGTGAATGCGTAAGTAAAATACGTAGGCATATATATATATATATATATATATATATATATATATATATATGCAACAGCGTGCAGAGCTGCACAGCTTTAAAAAGTGTAATGGATGCACGGCAGTCATGTACAAAAATAAATCCGGCCCTTCCAGATTAATTAATTAATGTAGTTTATTGGATACATAGTCGTTAAAATACCAAATTGATCATTGAGTGGCAGCCTTTTTTCCATTATAATATCATCGACCGAGGGTCACAAGTGCACTTTAAGACTAATATTTTTGTAATACTTTTAATTTCTAGAACTTTTTTTAAATCAAGCTGGAGGCTATGACATTTTGTTTTCGTTTTTCAGATGTAACCCCGGCGGGTCGAAAAGGACATGGGAACAAATAAAAGTGAAATATAAGAATATCATTCAATCTGGTAAGTTTACCTCTTTTGAGATATTAAAAATAGAACTACACGTTTTGTATTGCTTCAATTAGTGTGTGTTTCATAACTGTAAAGGAAAGCGGTCACATTTTTTCACACTTCTTGCAGCCAACAGGAAAAAAACGGAGCAGAGGAAGACAGGAGGGGGCCCTCCTGCAGCTGCGTTCACCCCTGCCGAGGAGCTGGCCCTCAGCAGCAATGTGGGTCGGCCCTTGATGGAAGGGGTGGAAGGGGGGGTCACTACAGACCCTGGCAGCAGCTCCCACCACCCTTTTCTACAGGGTAAGAGTCAGGGATCTGTAAATAGCTGGGATGCTATAAAACACAATGATATATCTTTTTTTGTGGGAGTAAGTAACATGTTGGCCTATTTTATTGTGCTGCAGATGATGGGGAGAACGTGCTGCCCCCCCCCCCCCCAAAATTACCAACTACCTCATACAGAGGTAACGTAACCTTTGGTATGTCGCCCTATATGGTCGCTGAATATGGCTAACATAGACCATTGACATGTCTTATTTTTTTCAGGAGGGCCTGGATGACGATGAGACGCTGTCGGTCTACTCTGAGAGCGCTCTGCCGGTACACTTTAGTATTTTATTACCAATGATATGAAGTTTTCAATTTGCCCTAACACAGATAGAGAGGGTGTGGACACGTTGCTTTAATTGCAGGGTTCGTACGGGTGCTTGAAATCCTTGAAAATGCTTGAAATTTGACGTGGTGTTTTCAAGGTTGGGAAAGTGCTTGAATTTTGGGAATGGTCCTTGAAATTGAGATAAAGTGCTTGAAAATGTAAATGCTTTACTTTTACAATACATTGCTGTCTGACTGAATAGTTCGCTTTTTAGATTAAAAGAAAAGAATTGCTTCGCTTCTACATGAAACAGCCCCGCTCCGGCCTTCCCGCGCTATGCGCGCGACCTGCAAGTGTTTTTTTTTGTGTGAACTGGGCATTCTAATGAGAGTGATATAGATGACAGTATGCCAGGAGGTTGCTGTTTTATCCGAAGAAAAATAGAAGCCATAGCTAAAACGAGGATCAACACAACGAATAGCCTCCTGCAAAGTTTGCCAAAAAGAAAAGCAGTTGTTCTCGATGAGAGTCTGCGCTGACGAGCCACATGAAAGGTAAGCCGTATTAGAGCATTTTGGCTTAGGCTAACGTTGCATGTTACGTTTGTTTATGCTAGTAACGTTAGCGAACTCAATGTGGGATACTTGCTTATGCAGGTGACAATAATGTCAGTATGTGCAACAGTCGCCATCCTGTGGTGTTTCATGTCACACAGAATGATTTTAAAAGCAATGTATTTCTACTGGTAGTATTTTTCGTGCATAAACTTGCTCTATCGAAATCAGTTGCATTGACCCGAAGACACATTTTGAGTTATATACACTGTTGGAAAGAGGATATTCCTAGCTTTCTAACGGAGGAAATATATTTTCGTTTGTACTGGTCTGGGGGAACCTCGCGAGTATGTATGTATGTATGTATGTATGTGTGTGTGTATTGTGTTTGTGTACCGGGGAAACACTCACAAGAAACACTGGCTGTTGTTATGCTTGCTGTGACGTTAAATTACTCCGTTCTCCGCTTGTAATTTTGCCTTTACAAGCTTCAAAGTTGTATTTATCATCTGAATTTGCCCAAACAAGTTTAATATTCTTTTGATCGCACAGGGATGAAACGTATAACAACAGAATCTGTGGACTCTCAGCTTTTCATATGATAATGGCCCGCTGGCCCGGAAGCACTATTTAGACACCCCGGGCCAGCATAACGTACTTTCAACTTGCCCGCTCGGGCCACTAAAAATATTGCTTAAAAAAAAAAAATGGTCCTGTGGTATTGGTATTTTGACTAGCAATGTTGTTAAATTGTTTCATTTATTAACGCTACAACATAGCATTTCGTGAGGCCGTTGTCGTTGTTGGGTGAAAAGCAAACAGCTGTTTGCTGCAGAGCGCAACGCGAGCAGTCTCCCGTGAGCGCGCTCCTTCACTACAGACTGTCGCTATCAATATCTATCAATCTATCTATCTCTCTCTCTATCTCAATCTATCTCTCAATCTATAAGGAACCGCAGTAGGCAAAAGGTGTTGCTATAGCAACACGTCATGTTTATGTTTGCGAAATCAATAGCGCGAAAAGGGGTGGGGTCAATATGACCCGCTGGCGGAAATAGGTATACATGGCAATTTCTTTGGCAATTTCTTCAATCTGACTTCATGTTGACAATGTTTAACAACAGAGGGTGCTACATAACACACTTTCAGGAAAAGTCACGGACTGTATGTAGATGTATAAGTCAGCTGTCTTGAGTAGTCAAAATTACCTACAAATCATTGTACACATTTGTAAATATTATGTTCCACTTGTTACCATTGTGAGTCTATTTGTATGCTGCTCTGCGTGATTTTGTGGCTACAATTCAGGCTAATACGCTACCAGAGGTGGAATAAGTACTCAGATGTTGTACTTGAGTAAAAGTAGAGGTACTCAGGTCTTGTACTTGAGTAAAAGTAGAAGTACTCAGATCTTGTACTTGAGTAAAAGTAGAAGTACTCTGATCTTGTTCTTGAGTAAAAGTAGAAGTACTCAGATCTTGTACTTGAGTAAAAGTAGAAGTACCAGAGTGTAGGAATACTCTGTTTCAGTAAAAGTCCTGCATTCAAAATGTTCCTCAAGTGAAAGTAGAAAAGTATTCTCATCAAAATATAGTGAAAGTAGCCACAGTAAAAGTAGTGATTGTGCAGATTGGTCCATTTCAGAATAATATATATGATATGTTTTATAATGATTGATCATGAAAGTGTTCTCAAAGCTGGTAAAGGTGCAGCTAGTTTGAATGACTTTGTATACTGCAGGGTAGCTTGTGGATTTACTCCAGGTGGAGGTCTACGTACAGATGGGTCACTCATTTTGAAATATTAAACTTAGTTTTCTTTTCTTTAATTTTTCATCCTCATGTAGAATGCTGTCACGAAACACATTTGGTTGTTTATAGCATAAAGAACATCTGATTTAATGTGAGGTAGGGAAATAATCATTTGAGTATAAGTACGTGTATATAAATATGTAATTTACAACAGCTGTAATATGCTTGAAAAGCTTGAAAATGCACCTTGAAAATGCTTGAAAAGTGCTTGAATTTGACTTTGGAAAAGGTGTAAGAACCCTGAATATTGCCCCACAAAAACCTGAAAATGCATTTTGTGGACAGCAACACACAGTGAGCCAGTGTACAGACACGACTACCAATGCTGACTGTGTAGTAAAACTGGAAAAACTGTCCGAAGATCCTATTCAAGAGGTAGGTGACAGTAACTGTGTTGACGACTCGGATGATGGATTTCTTGGAGCAACAACAATGGAGTATCAGTTCAATGTGTTGTCCAAAGAAACAGCGCAGACTTTGTGTAGTCAGTTACAGTTGGAGTACAGGAAACATGGAGATGTTCTCGGTGGATCGATTGGCGCCCTCGGTGTCCCGTGCACAACTGACAAAATTGTTGGTGATGGCAACTGATTTTTCCGCGCTTTATCACAAGTAGTGTGTGGCAGCCAAAACTCCCAGCTCATGTTCAGGGGTAAGATCGTTAAACACATGATGTGCAACGAAGAGCACTTTAATAGTTTGGTCAGAGAAGAGTACTCCAGTAGTTTGAAGGACTATTTGGATAAATCCAAAATGTCTCAATCAAACACATGGGCAACAGAGGTAGAAATCCACGGTGCTGCAAACCTTCTTGGATTAGATATATACACACACATCGATGACCATTGGTTAAAATACAGCTGTACAGGCCGAAAACTTTCAGAGCAGGGCATTTATTTGAAAAATTGCAATGGAAATCACTATGAACCAGTTGTTTGCACAAAGAATCGGAAATCGTTGGAATGTCATAAGTTATGCAACATTCAGCCAACGTGCTACGCCAAACCAATGCTAATGAGGAATGCTAATAGGGCCAATGTTGAGAAAAAGGTTGGCAATGATATGTCTGAGACAAAGTCCACAGACATTGACAGCTCTTGTTCAAGTAAGAGTAGTTCTCGACTTCGAACGGATTCAAAACATATTACAAAGAATAAAAGGTTTTCTGAAAAACGGAAGTATGAGGATACACAATTTCGACACATTAAGAACAGGGCATCGGTTGACAAATATCATGATGATGACAAATACAATCTCAGCTTGAATATAGCCAGCAAGAAGAAATATAAGGACAATGAAGGGCATAGAGCAGCTGTTTATGAAGCTAGCATTCTGAAATATCACAACAATGACGAGCATAGAGCAGCTGTGTGTGAAGCTAGCAAGAAAAAGTATTCCACAAACACGAAACATAGAGTCATTGCAACTGGCTAATAAAAATAAATCCATTCAGGCAAAACGCAATAAGCGTTCCTTTGATTTTGTTTTGAAACTGTTTAATGACACCATAAAGAACGGTCCTGATTTTGTGTGTAGTTCCTGCATTAGGCTTTGTTTCAGAAAGCAAGTGCTAATTTGCAAGCGCAGTAGATACCAGAGAAACCAAGCCACAAAGACTGCAGCCGCACAATGTATCACAGAAAACTATTTGCACAAATGTGATAATTGTGCATTACCCTGCAAATTGCTAAAGTCGCCAATGGGCAAGTTATGGATCTGTCGTTATTGCCATGGCAAAATACTTAGAGGTAAAATGCCACAAATGTGCGCTGCTAATGACTTGCACTTGCATCCGATACCTTCAGAATTGAGTTGTCTGAATATTATAGAGATGCATTTGATTAAGCTACACATCCCTTTTATGAAAATGCTGTGCTTACCTAGAGGTGCACAAAATGCTGTGCACGGACCTGTGACATGTGTTCCAGCAAACATCACTGACACGACGCATGTTTTGCCAAGGTCCAATGAAGATGGGACTCTATTGAGAGTCAAACTGAAATGCAAATTGACATACACAGGACATTATTTATACCAATATGTCAGTATCGATCGAATAAGGAGAGCGTTGCAGTGGTTAAAAAGGACAAACCCATACTACGCTAATATAGACTTCAATGACGATTGGTTAAATCAATACGAACAACACGTCGACGAAGAGAATACTGTTGATGACGTACAGCCTGATGAGACATGTCTCGAAGAGGAAACTTTACATGATCGCCAGACACATGGCATGTTCATGGATACATGCCTTCAGCCAGTGGACCTAGGTCAGGACATTTTAGACCATTACGACACAACGCTTAACATTGCACCTGCTGAGGGTAACAATCCAGTTCTACTTCTTTGTGATGAAACCAACGAGGCCAAAAGTTTCCCTGGCCTTTTCCCATTGGGAAGTCCGACATATCACGATTTCAGAAACAACAAGGTGACTTTGGCCAGTTACTTTAAGAACCGAATCATGCATGCGGATGGCAGGTTTGCACGTGATTCAGAGTATATATTCTATGCTCAGTACATGACTGAAGTACAGAAGGTGTCGTCGTGCATTTCCATCGCTTTACGGAAAGGACATTCGGGGAGAAATATAGGTAAGATTTCAGCGAACACGGTCACTGATTCTCTGAAAAGACTTCTTCAATCTAATGAAGGATACCGATTTCTGAAGCCAATTCGTGGCACACCGGCTTTTTGGTCTGGAGCCCAAAAGGATTTGTTAGCAATGGTCAGGCAGATTGGGTTGCCCACTTTCTTCTGTTCCTTTTCAGCTGCTGACATGAGGTGGAAGAATTTATTGACCAGCATGATGCTTCAAGAGGGTAGGTGTGACAATGTGGACGATTTGGACTGGAATGAGAAATGTGGTCTTTTGCGTCGCAATCCTGTAACGGCTGCACGCATGTTTCAACACAGATGGGAAACCTTTTTGAAAGATGTCATACGATCACCAAGTCAGCCAATTGGGAAAGTGGTAGATTACTTCTATCGTGTTGAGTTTCAACAGAGAGGGAGTCCTCATATACATGCCATTTTCTGGATTGAAGACAGCCCACAAATTGATCGAGAGACTGATGAGTAGGTGGTGCGGTTTGTAGACAAGTACATTTCTTGTGAACTTCCAGAAGATGATGAGCTACTTGAGGAAATGGTGTCAACTGTGCAAACGCATAGTAAAAGACATTCAAAATCGTGTAGAAAGAAAAACACCGTGTGTCGTTTCAACTTCCCACGACCACCGAGTGAACGGTCCTTTGTTTCCAGAGTAGGGAAAACGGATAAGTCGTGTTCACAACAGGAAGGCGTCGGCAACCAAATGACCGAAGAACAGGCACGTAAGATCATGTCCACGGTCAAAGAGGCAGTCACTGATGAGACGGCTACTTTCAAAACAGTGTCAGAGCTGTTTGGAAGTCTGGGTATTAAGCAGGAGCAGTTTGAATCTGCATTTGAATGCATTGGTAAGAAAACCCAGGTTGTACTGAAGCGCCAACACAGACAGACAGACAGACGTTTTTCTTGATAGGCTTCAGCTGTGGAGAGTATGTGCTGCAGACAGGTGGATCCACCCAGGAACGAAAGCTAGCTCCGGTCCTTTTCCTGTTAGGGAAACAGTGGACTCGATGTCCTGACAGGCTTGAGTTTGTGCAACCTGCACAAACACCAGCTCACCATGATTACAAATGGTGAAATGCAATGTAAAATTACCGAAAAAATACCAGCTCACTAAATCACAACCGCTCAAACCAACTACAAACTACTACCGCGGATTGGGCAGAGAAGGAGTCCGAGAAAGTTGCTCCCCCATGTGACGTAATATGACGAGTTTGACGTATGACGTTTAAAAAAAAAAAGAAGCAATTTTTAGTAGCAGAGCTCAAAACGGCTCCTTTCCCTCGGAATTCCTGCCCTTATGTCTTGTAAAACATATCAAATCCTGCATTAACATTTTTAATTGTCATTTTCAGGCAAGGTTAAGCATAAATGTAGTAAAAAAAAAAACCTGCAAGTTGCTCTTTAAGTACTATAATGTACTTAGTTTCTGTCCATCACTGCTGTCGTTATATTTGTGTATCTGTGTTTGAATGTGTGGCAGGAGCGTTCCTGCTGTATTCTCAAAAGAAGTTGGCCCATCTGGAGCAGACGGAACAAGGAGGAGAACCAGATGTCTGTGGCCGAAAGGCTTCTATACTACAGGTGCTAAATTACACAAAAGATCTGCCAGTTCGAGTGCTTCACTCTGTTCATGTAGGAGCCAAAATGCTTATCTGGCGGCTTCTTAGAAATGTAGTTACTACATTCCCCACAGCCTCAGTACCAGAGGTGGAAGAAGTACTCTTGTTTTAAATACAAGTAGAAGTACCAGAGTGTAGGAATACTCTGTTACAAGTAAAAGTCCATTCAAATTCAATTAAAAAATGTTACTCAAGTAAAAGTAGAAAAGTATTAGCATCAAAATATAGGTAAAGTACAAAAAGTAAAACTAATCATTATGCAGATTGGTCCATTTCACAATAATATGTATGATGTGTTTTATAATGATTGATCATTAAAGTGTGATTTAACACTTGATTATACTTCACATCATTAATCAAAATCTGTAACTAAAGGTGTTAAATACATGTAGTGGAGTAAAAGTACACAATTTACCTCTGAATTGTAGTGGGGTCGAAGTTAAAAGTAGCAACAAATGGAAATACTCAGATAAAGTACAAGTACCTGAAAATTGCACTTAAGTACAGTAGTTGAATACATCTACATTACTTTGCACCATTGCTCAGTACACAATGGATGCATCATGGTAACCTTGTCTAACCAAACTGTTCCTCTCCGCTCCCCGCTGCGCAGCTCATACAGCAGTGGCAGGCTCTGGATGATTCCAGCAAATCCAAGTACAGCAGGAAGTCCTCCCGCTGCCCCGAGCCCTCTGTGGGCCAGTTACGGCCCGACGTCTGCTTCGGATCGGTCTCTGAAAACTTCCACAGCATCACAGAGAGAGCGAAGGAAGGCGGAAACAGGACAGCATCGACACAAACAGGTACTGAATGTGAGGGTTTTAAATGTGGCAAAACTGTAGTACAACTTCATGAAACCAGGAAATCCTTACCTTTTTAATCATGAGCCAAATATGCAAGGGTGATGGATGTTAAATATTTTCTTGAAGTGTGTCATTCTGGTCCTAAGCAAAGGATCCTGTTTTGTTTGATGTGACTACAAACACGTTTAAAATGTCAAGGTATTGTTTGTGAAGCTTCTGTTTACAGTGTCTATTTTTAAGGGGACTTATCTGGCTTTTGGGGGGGGTTTCCCTTTCTTTCCCTTTTCACCAGTTTTGTCTATTTGTAAGGTAAATGAAGCCTCATGCCTCTCTTTCACTCCGTGTTCAGCCTCCGTCAGCTGCTGCACTACAAGTGGCAGCGCTCGCTGTGTGACCCGGGTGAAGCAGTGGCTCTGCTTGCAGCTCAGTCTATAGGGGAGCCCTCCACCCAGATGACCCTCAACACCTTCCACTTTGCCGGCAGAGGAGAGATGAACGTGACTCTGGGAATCCCTCGGTACGTCGCCTCTACGCCTAACTCATTAATCACTTTTATATACTGTATAAGGGATAATATGCAGTGAGCCAGTTATTATAGCCAAAAGAATCCCAACAGGTTCTATTAACCAGTCTTTAAAACACGGCAGAGCCCATTTTCTTCTGCGGACATTAAATTGACCGGACTTCTTTCTGCGGATCGATATTACTGTGTGTTGTCCCTTGATAAGAGCGTTCTTA